>JASAND010012206.1:0-54705 GCA_030248195.1 Trissonchulus latispiculum
AGCATCTCTTCTCCATCTTGTATTTTAGAGGCGCTAAAATTTTCTATCAGAAGATGTTGAGAATCAACTAACTAAAGTGTTGCAACTCAACCTTAAAAACAAACACTAAATCTATTTGTTACTGATGTGTGCAACCTTTAGTCTGTTAGCTAAATTGATCAGCTTAGATCTGATCTACCAGTTCAGTGTTATCGAATTCTGTGTGCGAGTAAGATGTGTCTTTGCCGAGGTTCTGTATTTTATATTTTGTCTGCCGTAACCTTTTCATGCCGGTAAATTCTTGTAAGCCGTTCTTGTGATCGTAGTCGGTAAGGTTAGTTTATTAGTTAGGTAGGTAAGGATAAATTCTTAGATTAGGCCCGGTTAAATAACCTGCAGTCGTACAGCCTACAGATTCCACCTTAGGTCCAGACAGCTGAGGTAGGGATTTAACATGTTATTTACTATTTTACTGCACGAATTTGGAATCTTTGTATTTGGTCTTTTCGTATTTTTCTAGGATAATTTTGATCAAAAGTATTTACTTCCCGAGCCTAATCTCTTGTTGTGTGAATGTGTAAATTTGTATTTAGTTCGTTTTTCTTTGCGACCGGTATCTTCTATATGTTTCTTACTAACTTGTGTAATTTCTTTGTGTGAAGTTACGAACTTTTAATTTTTCTGTATACCATTTTAAACCTGTGCTTCGTCGATAAATATGTTGTATATTATTCAATTTTACTACTAGTAATTTTATGCTAATTTTTGTGCTTTCATTCTTTGAGGATTCAGTCCGTATTGTCTTGTCATAATATTGCCATATGACATAATATGGCAATAATATTGATATTATTGATTAATATTATGACATAATATGTCATAATATTGCCATTTATTGTAAAAAAACCCAATGACGTTATCGTCATATGAAAACACAAAAATTTTGACCAATGCAGGGTGGGCTTTTATTATCCAGTAGGACCTCACCCTAACGGTGTGTATTTTCGTAGTAACTTTACTATGATTATTATTATTATTATCATAAGCAAATAGCCTTGCTGAGCGAAGGCCTGATACACCTTAGCTTAGCATGGTTAAAATTTAAATTTAATAAAATACTTTATTGGAAAGTTCAACTTCTTTTCTTGTTAGTTTAACACCATTAACACACTCGTTGGACTACACATTCCAAAAGGAGGATAACTCTTCTTTCCCATTAGTTACTTTTGGAAAGTCATGTATTTTCATATTAAGATATGTACTTAATTCCAAGCAACATTACGGTTCTATTTTAATACGTGTATTTTGATAGTATGCATAATGTGCTGTAATTTGATTGTTACTAGTTATGCTAGTATATGCGTAATCCAATGTAAAATGTCGTATTTAATCTTTTGCTTTTGTGTTCTTTCAAATGTACGTATAGAACGCAAATTTGACTAGTTTACTTTAGTACGTTATGACTCACTGTTGACAGTACGTTCTGTTTTGTACTGGTATTTGAAGCTTCATTACTCTGTACTGTGTATATTTTGAGAGCTCAGCTCAAGTACCAGTTCGCCATAGAATTTCGTTATCCTGTCGGGAGTTTGGATGGCGAGCCCTGGGGAGATGTAACGGATCAAGGCGACGCATGGTCAACCTTTCCGTTTGGGACGGCTGTAGCTAGCCTAGCTATCCGTCAGGCTCATCGTAACATCATCATGGGTTGGGGTAATTTGTCGCAAGTCACGTAACTCCCCCAACGTGTCCGTATGAGATTGGGTGGTTCCCCCTTGGGGTTCCCTAGGGGGCGCTCTTGTGAGGGTTCAACGCATTTCTTGCTCTCCCTTCAGTTAAGTATTTTTGTGTCGTCCCGAACACTTGCTTTCCACCTCCAACGCTATTTCCGCCATCTATTTCTGTAAATAATGTCTATTCCCTTTAAGGTGGTGGCTTCCTTACTGTGTAAGTTTGACCCTGTAGGCTCCAATTCTTTATGAAAGTAGTACTTTCCAAATATGCTATTTTGGAGTTATTTAACATTCTGGGACAGTCCCACATTTTTAGGTGAAAAGATAAGAAATTTTCGGTTTTTGGCATTATACTCTCAGTAGATAGTCGATACATCAGATTGGTTGTTATGGATGGAAAGAGGGTACAAAAACGAACACTTGTGTTTTTCCAAGCTTTGAGCTATCTCCAGTGGTTAAGTCAGTATAAGCCGAAAAGGATTTTTGGGGTCAAAAAACGGCCATTTTCGAGGAAATCAGTTTTTTAAATTACTGCCAATCGTACGGACAATTTTAGTTTGTTTATACTCAATCGATACGCCGTCCAATTGCCCATTTTATCAATGCCTATTAGCTGGGACTCGTTGCTTTAAGCTAGAGATATGGCCGAAAAACCACTTTGGCAAAACTGCGATTATTTTGTTTCGAACATCGATTTCTCAAAAATTACCTAATGGATTTGCGTGATTTTGGGCTGGATGAAAATTCGCACTATTGCGGAGGAGCATTTTTTCTGGTTTGAAATATCTCCAGTTGCGAGAAAACTGAATACGAAGTTACGAAATTTGGTGTCACCGCACATTTGCCCGATTTT
The DNA here is from genome assembly GCA_030248195.1 of Trissonchulus latispiculum. NCBI lineage: Eukaryota > Metazoa > Nematoda > Enoplea > Enoplida > Ironidae > Trissonchulus > Trissonchulus latispiculum. The sequence goes on from JASAND010012206.1 coordinate 2,566, forward strand.
CTGGAGTATTGAGGCTTGTTGAGCCAAATCCAAAGAATGTCCCTCTACCCATATGTCCTTCATATTATGGCATAAGAAAAAATTCTGCAGTTTTGAGAAATCGATGTTCAAAAATTTTTGGTCTATATTCGGCCTGTCAGATATCAGTGTGTGAGAAAATTTTTGGTAGTTTGTGCTAATTTTGCTAGTTTCGTAAACTCATGTGAATGTACAGATTATAAGCTTTGAAACGATGTATAAAGCTCTTTCGAACTCCCAAAATTGCGAAAGTTATATCGTTTCAAAGAATTACCACAAAAGCACTGCACAAAAGGATGCCACCACCTTAAGCTATCCCCAGGGCTATTATTAGTACGTTGGCCGTTGGCCTTGTCACTGTAGGTCCATAATTTGTGTGTGATTATTTTGCTTAACTAAGGGCTTAGCCCATTTCACTATTCTTTATATGTTTTATATAATTAATAATACTTGTTGTTTATTTCCATGATAAATTGTTGTTACCATCTTAATTAGGCATCCGTTACTGAGCTCCTGTTTAGGTAGGTAGGTTCTGTCTGAATCTTAGCGAGAGTGAAGAGTTATCTCTTCCCTTAAAGCTATTTTTGTGGCGCGGCTGTCCCGACCGTTTCCTGTGGTCGGTTCGTTATCTATCAGTGATACGGTTTCTGCATCCGCTACGTAAGTAAGTGGGTAGCTCCGCTACAATTCAGTCATCTTTGAACTGCTGGCTTCCCAGATTTTGCTGGCTAAAAGCAAATTTCGTTTCACTACTATTATAGTAAAGGTACAAATAATCCCGACAACTTTGATGCTTTTACTGTTAGAATCCGATTTGGAAAGCTTCCCTTTTCTTTAAATATTTTCGGAATTGAGAGCTGCGAAGGGTAATCCCTTCGAGTAAAGGAAATAAAACTTTTTGAAACGGTAGTTAAAATATAAATAAGACTTACATATGCGTATGCGTATTTAATTTACAGCAACACAAGGTAAAATACCGTTACAAGAAACCAAAGCGGTACTACAAGAACAATGAAAGACAAGAATATTACTTGGAGAAGTGACTCATTTAGATCAATACAATAAAGAGTTGCATAAAATATAAGAATGTGTATAAGACGAAATTCGAGAGACGAATTCGACTGCTTCTAAGTTTTCGAATATTATATATTTTGAACTTTACTTGACCCCCTTCAGGTATTCCACCAACTCTTAAATTGTTTTCGAAACTATTTGTGAACTCGATCAATTTCACGTCACACTCTTATCTATTATGTACTCTTGCTGGGTGCAGCGCAGCACGTCAGGGCAGCGTCGCATGCAGCACGGCCAGCACAATACAGACACCGGCCAGCGTGAACAGGAACCGACCCAGCATATAGTTGGTCTCCTTCCGATGCTCCTTCAGCAGTATCTCAAACAGGGCCACATAGAGGAAGGTCCCGGAGGCAATGCCTTCCAGTGCCACAACACTGTACTGCTTCTTCAGGGATATCTCGAAGGAGCCGACCTGATCCACAGAGGACGTCAGCGCCGTTCCCAGCGTCACGCCAACCGGCGAGGCCAGCGCAAACAGGAAGGCCAAAAAGTAGCAGCAGCCTTTTTGGCCTTCCAGCAGCTGGGCTAGCTGAAAGCCGGTCACCATGCAGACCAGCACTTTGTGGGACATGACGCTGACGACTCGAATCAGCAGCGCGTGCTGACTCAGGCTGATCCCGGTCGCGATTCCCTCCACGATCCCGTGAACGGAGAGCGCCAGCACTAGGGAGATGGCGCTGAGCAGACCGATTCGCGGGTCGCTGACCGGGGTCTCGTTTTCCACGAACGTCGTTAGGGAGAATCGTTTCTCGGAAATGTAGCTCCCGCCAACGAAGGTGTCGTCGTGCGGGTCCTCGTGGTCTGCTCTAGAAAAATAAGTCTTAAAGAAAGATGACAGTAAAGGCCAAAAGCTAGACCCCCCTTCTGCATTTTGTAGTATCGCAGTATATGTTTAGTTATCTGTATTTTTAAATTTGTAATGATTACAGCATATGTGAGCCTTTGTTTTTGCCATCTCAGTAAAACTTATTGCAATCCCAAACCGCTAATGTAATTAGTCGCCTGCTGGCTGCATTTAGTTTGATAGATGTCAGACATTAAGCATTCAAACCTTTTCTGAATACATTCGTAGGTAAGTCTGGCAATTGCATCCAAAAAGTAGATTAGAAACAATCCAGCCATTGTTAGGAGTTCTGGATACGGAAAAGCCCCATCTGACATCATAACTGAAAATGGAAGAGCATTAGTGATTTTCTAAAGCCGGTTAGCACAAACTTTAAATTTTAGCTAATTTAGTGTTAAACTATGATCCTACGACTTTTGATATTTCAACACGATTATATTTCATAAACTATTAGTCCTTGAATGTTAGAAATCCATTATGATCATTATTGGAAATTAGAAATCAATTATTTTTATCCGACTCTAAGAATGCATGAATTAATATTCAGGTAGGAATTAGTTCTTACGTTCAATATCTTCAACTGTCTTGTTTAGGGCTAGTTGATCCTTACTGTATTCAAGGATGCCACCGAATAAATCAATTTGGAGAAAATGCAATCTAAATTTTAAAATGAAAATTAACATTGAAATCCCGTCAAACTCAAAGTTTTGTTTGCTTCATATTGCGGGCTCAATGAAATACTACAACAATATGATGGCAGATAAACAGCATACAAGATTAATGTTAATTCTGTTTTAATGGAAGTGTCACGATTTTGACATTTATTCCTTCATGTTACTATTAATAGTAATGCATGTATCCAAATTGTTTTATAAAATGAACGGCCGTTTCAAGAATTCGTCGAGTAGAGTAGAGTAGAGTACAGTTAAAAGGCCTAAGCTAATTTAGATGTGTAACGTACTTGACTTGCTCCTGACTTAACATTAGCTGCATTTTTGATTCAATGACTATGATGCTACGATACTGCCCCATCTTCTTTTTCTAAGACATAGACGCAGGCAGCTAGTCGTAAGTACCATCCTCTGGTGCAATCCACCATATGAGCTAATGCTAAGATCAAAAAAGTCAATTAAGTCACACCTTGTCTCCGGGACCATATGAAACAGTCCCGCGCCCAGGAAAATGCCGCCGGCAAAACAGTTCAGAAAAGAGTGTATCACACTGAACAGTTGGATGTGATTTCGCTCCGCCTGGAGCAGCCATGAGTACAATTTGATGGGAATGTAGGTGAACAGGAGACCCACCAGGAATGAGATCAGTGCGAACGCCAGTTTAGGTTCTGTCAAAGCCATTCGACATAAGGGGGGATAGTATTGTAGTCTAGGTTTCGTAGGTTTGGTATTTTTTGCGTCAGAAACCAGCTTTAATGGTAACAGCTGTGGGCTTTCATCACCCAACTTCTCTGAACTAAATCTACCTATTTAACATTTAGAATTTACCAGTCGCGGTGAAAGCTTGGGAACTGAATTGTGGCTTACGATTTCATGGAGCGTTGAAAGTTAGCTGGCTGCCCCTTTTTTTGGAAGAAGTACATAAAAACAACATTCAAAAATGGCTATTTAGGTGAATATCTGTATGCAGCACAGCAGCAGTACCAAGCTCAGTTAATAAGATTTCGGCTTTGGCATTTGGGTTGTATTCGTTCTGATAGGATAATGCCTCGTACCCTCTTGAACAAAGTACCCAAGCGTTCCGGTTGTTAGTAGCAAGAGTTCCAAACTATGAAGCATGCAGCCAAATGGAATGTAATTATCATGTTTTGACCCGAACCCTTGACTGCCGTTCCCGGGTCCAAAAATATTTAGATGTGTTCGCAGCTACAATGACTAAAATAGAGTGAAATCTTGTGAAACTTTGATATTGGAAAAATTAAGGAGGGGTAAGGAAAATTTGGGCAGGGGGTTAGCCGAAATGGCTGGACAATATAACTGTTTCGCACCGAAATTCGGAACATTTCGGAATTTCTGACCTTAATTTTTTAATTTCTTAAGTTCTTAATTTTCCCAAGAAACCGATCAAGAAATTTGGAATTTTTTAAATTTGAACTGTTTTTATAAAAACTTGATTATTTTCTTCAAATTCTTTGATAACTGCGAATTTATATTACTATTACAGTTAATTTATGCATGTGGTGGTTCAAACCCCTCCCCAATTTCAAGCCCCAATTTTGATTTCAAGTTTCGAGTTTCAAAAGTTTCAACCCCATCAGAATTTTTTGGGACAAGTCCCCCCATAATCCGGCCGCTCTATGTTAACGTATGGGCGTAGGTGCTAAGATTACTATCAGATTTCTTTAATTTGGCACTGAAACCTTAAGAATTTTTCAATGGCTGCATCTGTAGATTCATGGCATTTACTTTTATCCACGAAACTAAAGTCTAATATTAAGAAATTTTTATCAATTTATGCTGAAATGCTAGTTTCCTTTGCTTAGTATCATTTTGTTAATCTAAAATAGAGTTTCAACTTAACCCTTAAGTTATACATTAGCGTTTTTCATTAATCGGAGCCAGAATTACTTTTCGTGCATAATTTCTTTCCAACCTGATTTTATTAACCTTTTGCAATTGTTTTTCATGTTCCCAGTTCCATGCAGGGACCGGAAAAGTCATTTTTCTAAAATCTTCTGTCTGGTTCAAGAACATAAGGCAAGAACCTTACTTCGGAGCAGTTGAGCAAACTTGATATCATCATTCAGGAAGGTTGAAAATGATTTATTCATGACAATTTTGCCAATATTGTCATTACCGCACTAAGGTGTCTAAATAAATTATAGTTTCTCCCTGTACGCTCTGAAGCCAATTAGTTTTCCTTTTCTTTTCTAAGAAACTGTTTCGTTCTGAACCTCTTTTTCAATTTTCCTACGCAAATCTCCAAATAATCTGTTTTCGTATCTCTGAAGCTTCATTGATTCAGGTTTTATTCACCTGGCTTGAACTGTACCGTAAAAATATCCTAGTACAAAGCTTTCCAGTTGAATTGTTTATGTAGCCACTGAAGCCAGAAGATCCTGGAAATAGACATGGGAACAGAGGCAGCCCGAAAACGCTGGGAATGGTTGAAACAGAATCTTGAACTCTTGACCCCCGATTTGACGGAGGAAAGTTTCGGGGATCGAGTTCGCACCAAACTTCGCGATATTCCCCCATTTTCGTTCATGTTTCTAACTTCGGGCCGGTTCGGACCCGTCTTTTGGTCCCTGCTCTGCCTGTTTTCGATTGCCATGGCGACTTGGCAATCCGTTCGGGTCTTGGTTCGTTTTGCGGAACTTCCAGTTGTAGTCGATGTCAATCAGGAATCGATAGCAAATTTCCCACAATCGCCGGCCTACCTCTGCGTTCGGTTTGCGCCGGATTTGGACGTGCAAAATCCGATCACGGAAAATACGACCAACCGAATTATCGAGGAGTGGCGAGCACCGGATTTTCATTCACAACCATTGGATCGACTAAACACTTGGTATCTGATTCAGATTCATAATTGGTTGACCTGTTTTCTCCGGTACGGTAACTACAGTAAATGTTCGAACACCGAAAATCCGACATATCGAATAATTCAACCCGTATTTCAGGAAATTCGTAGACAGTCTCTCAAAATTGCCCTACTATTTCGAAAGCTGAAAACGGAGCTTTGCGAGCAAATGAAGGTTTCCGTCCAATACAATGAAGGCAAAAATGGCAAATCCGTGCTATTGGACAACTGCGACGAAAACATCGAAATGATCTCAATTCCCTATATGGCAAATCCGTGGGGTCGATTTTACGAATTTTCCACTCACATCTGTTTCCTGGTCTACCAACCGAATCAGAGTATTCCGGAAAACGCCGAATCCACCAACACGAAAATCGAATTCTACGTTCCGTTTGCTATGAACGCTTCGCAAGATCTCTACTCCATCCGTTTCGGACAATTTCCCTTTCCCCAATTTGAGGACTGGGAAACTCAGGCAGGAACCCTGGATCCGTCGGTTAAACCTCTGCACGAAATCCCGGTGGGAACCGTCCAATTGCATCTGGACATCCAAATTATCAACTACCTAAATCGAAAAACGCCCTACCGATGCGCGGAGCACGGCGCCCTAACGCAGGCCGGCTGTCGAATCAACTGTCGATCGAAATTTGTTCAGGAACAGTGCAAATGCACCCTCCTAACCCAATTCGAGAAACGGGTCGATCGATCCCGGCCGAAGGACAACCTGCTGAGCTGGATGCCCTTCTGCAGTGATCTGGATCTGCTGCACTGCTACCGACAGATCAGTGCGAAACAGGCGCAGGAACGCCACCTGTGTGAGCAAAGCTGCCTGCCAGCGTGCACAGCAATTACCTACACGCCTAGCCTGTCCAGTCAGCGGTCGCTGCCTGTAGAGGAGCAGTCGACAATTACCATCCGATACAGCAGTAATCAGGCCACTGTTCATACGCAGCGATACGAGATGACCTGGGAGAACCTGGTGGGGGATATTGGGGGGATTTTGGGGATCTGGATTGCGGCATCCTGGCTTTCCCTGATCCAACTGTTCTTCGTTCTCTGCGACGAAGGCTACCGTGCGGTCAGAAAGAAGTTGCAGTATGCACCCTCTGTGACTGCCAAACCGGTGACAAAGGTTCAACCGGTTGACAATGATAAAAAGTATTGAAAAGAAACTTTACAGTTAACTGTAGCTTTGGAGTTAATGTCATCGTATAAAATATAGATAGGAATTACAGATGTAGAGCTATTTCATTAGTGGAAATAAAGTTTGTTTACAGAGCCATGTTTTAGTTGAATCGGTTTGTTTTGGTACCGTAAGGAGAAATTTAAATCAAACGTCGATGGTAACCAGTTTTGTTGCTTTCGCACACAATGAAGCTCCAGATGTTTGCGAAAAACAAAAACAAAAGAAAATCTTTTAGTTCGAAGTCAAACTGTGAAAGCGTTATTCAGGTTCAAGGTTGAAACACCTGGAAATTTAATAGACGAGCGTTTCAAGGGCATGCAGAGAACGCTAGTGAATATTGGCTTGGCCAGAATCCGCTACAGAAACTTTGGCACAGAAGCGGCTCAAAGATGGCCAAATGAACCAAATGAACCTAACTTTGCTCCAATTAACTCCAAGTATCTGTCTTAACTTGTGTAAAGTAAAAATTACGTGATTTAGTTAATCCCTGCGTTCGCAGTGCTAGAATACATTATCGATATTGTAGTTGTTATTTGGCGCCATTTCGAAAATGTGAGTCAATTACTCCAAAGTACTGTGGCAGAATCGGCTGAAACTTTGCGCGTTACAGGCCAGTGAGTGTACCAAGATATGCAGAAAGCTAGGTCACTAAACCTCGCTCCAACGTTTAGAAATGCTAGATTGATTTCTCGAAGTATAGATGGCGATCGCTCCAAAAAACTCCAAGACAGTTGCAAGCGCATACTGAACAAAGGAAGCGTCATATCGAAAAACGGATTTAATATTAGGATTCAGCAGGTAAAATAACCCCTATAAGCCCCTTTTCGGCAAAATCGGAGACAAAAATGTACATTTTTGTAAAAAGTTTCAAGTTTGGATGCTTATTTCTCTCGAAGGAAAGACAGAACGCGAATCCATGAAACCCTCGTCAATTGGCCCAAAAAATGCGTGTCTAAAGCCGTTTTCGAATTTGTTGCACAAGTTAAGAAAAATCCGTGTTCAAAACAGTGTGGTTGCTAATTTTAAAATGTCACATTTTCTTTGCTGTGCGTAGGCACAGATGCCGCAGAGAGCTTTCCGTTTGGCATGGCATGTGCTTTAGGACTACAAATATGATCAATACTTTACCGACGGACCAGCGCTGTTGAAACTGCCGAAATCTTGCAATATTTGATTTTTCCAAAAATGGTCTGTTTTGGACCTCGAAAATCAATTTTCGCTGTTATCTCTTAAACCGTAAGGAGTCAAAGAATACTCACCGGAGCAGAGTTGTAGGTCTTGGTTAGACGATTCGAATGATTATAAGTTCGTCTGTGTAGGGCAAGTGCAAGTTATGGCGTATTTAAGTAAATTTCTCCAAAACTAAAATTATCACACTTTTTCAAAATTTTTCTAGGCTAAATGATAATGATAATTGCGCTTTAAGCCCAAAACTACACGATCCCGAACCAGCACCTTATGGCATTTGCATAAGTGCCCAAGTTCTCATTTTCCTACAAAATTTAACCTCAAAATCTTTGCAGAGTCATCATGCACACGTAGACAGCACGCCAAATTGTGTCGCTGTGGAATCGGAAGTTTCAGCTTAGGGTAAATTCCTCAAAATCTTTGAAATTTCTTTTAACTTCGCTACAATACTTAACATTAATTTGCTCTAAGCAAGCTACATATCAAATAATCAAATATACGAAGAGTGGATCAACTTCAAGTTGACGGGCGACGGTTTTGGGTCACCCGCTGACGACGACATTGCGACCCACTTCCAGCGCTGATCCTGTATTCACGAGTTTACATGTGTCTGTTGACAGAATCAGAAGTATAGTTTTTATTTATGTAATCATATTGCAATATTAAGGTAACCAATTTCATTCATTACATACAGTACATACAATGAGCAAATGGAATCTTTGGCTAATCAAGTACATACAAGCCAATGCAAGTACAAGGCAATGCAATATGTAAATTCAAGCATTAATATTAATATATAGTTATTGCAAATAAATACAAACATCTGTAAACAAACAATTATAGAGAGTACAATTCACCAGTGATAATCAGGTAGAACGTAAGAAAAGGCTTAAACAAGCAAAGCGAAGTAAAGAACAATAAAGTAAGCAAATATATGTACACAAATTACTGAACAAAATCAGACACTCAAAATTTATTCATCGGTTAGCATTACTAACTAACCTGGATTAAATAATCAACGGAACCAGAACATTAGCCTTATTAAGCACAAATTACAGTAGAAATATGAGGAATGCGAATGAAAGACAGTTATACAATGACAAAGCAGTTATGTAATAAATGATTACAAAAAGTACCAGCTCCTTCAAAGAAGGCAACAAACCAAAGGTTTGAGCATAAAAGCAATATCTAACGTAATATCTAACACATATATCTAACGTAATAGCGAACACATATATCCAACGTAATATCTAACACAAACGATATTAATATACCCGAACAACTGGCGATAATACAATTACAATACAGAATTAGAATACAGTTGACATTAAAAAATTGCACAATCAGCAGAATCTTTGCCAATAATAAATTGTAAGAAACCGTGAAAGTAAACTAGAAACCTCACTACAAAAGCAAAACACAATAATTACAAGCAAACAGCAAAGAATAAGTTTACAATACAGAAAACAAAACGAACTCACCAAATTTAATTAAATAAATTCAATCAACAATTACAAAAACTGCCGGCTCATTCAAACTGATGTAAGATATAGAAAGTATTAAGTACCATCGAACAACAAACCAAACGGTGCAGCACAAACACACGCTATAACACCAATGCCAAAAAATGGCAAGCAAATGCAGGAAATGCTGTCGCCCAAACGAAAGGGACTCTACACCCAAACAAAGTGATGGTTGACAATACGTTATAAACTGCACAAAACAGTCAAAGCAGTCAAACTTTACAAAACACCAACAGTAATAACCAGTGAACAGCAATCATCGACATCAAAATTATATGAATATGGCGACAAAAATGGCATAAAGAATCAGTTAACATTAGGAAATGCTCAAATGGAGAGCTCTTCTAAAGGTAAACCAAAAATACCAACAATAAACTAAACGGAGCAGGACAAATTCAATCCTCAATTAGAAAACCCAAGGATTAGAAAAAGTTTCCGCCCCATCTGAAGCTTGAAAACTGGCATGAAGCACAAGAAAATAGGAAGATATAATAAAATTAGGAAGAATTAATTCATAACGGAAATTCTAAACAGAAACAGGCTACATTAATTGCAGGAGTTTTCTTGTTATTGGTAAATATATTTTATACACCATGGTAATAGCTCATGAGTCATGAAAAAGGGAACATAGCTCAGATAACTAAAAATTGCAGTTATGTAGTGTCGCTACTAGTAGAGCTTCGTAGTAGTGTGCAGAACTACAGTATTCCAAGAAAATAAAAAATCTATGAAACATGTGAAAGTTACCTAATTTTCGCAATTATGAATTAAGTAGCACTTCTTAAGTTACCTAATCAAACATTTCCGAATCAAACAAGAAATATCCGTCAATTGCCATGAAGAGTTAAAGTTGTGAAATGTGTTTTATATATATATATATATATATATATATATATATATATATATATATATATATATATATATAACATTTAGATTTGGTTACTTTGCACTGAAACTGAAATTAACTTAGGACGGCAGATAAATCAGCATTATGTGGCAAACCTCATGATTATGTGACAAATTTATTTCAATTAATGGCTCTAAAAGAACTTTTCTGTTACACCTGCAAATGCTAGTGCCAAACTGCTAGGTATAATGAAAGGTTTGCTCTAATTGAAAGATGGAACTCCCCCTGGAGTAGCCAGGTGCAGAGCTTCACAAGTTGATGTAACGTGATAAAAGTTAACAATCTTGCAAACTTTGACCTCTGTGTTGCGTTTCAGATCTCTAGATACTTAAAACAGCTTGAAATTGAAGTTTGAAGACAACCATGAAACAAATGTGGTCATTGCAACCGTTGCAAGCTCAAGGGAGACCTACACCAATCTAAGTAGTTTTCTGAAATATGATCGTCGACGCAGGATATTCTTTCTTATTTAGATAAGGTTTGCAGACAACTTCAGGATGACCAAATCAAGAAACGAAACTTTCCAAAATAAATTCGTTTAGCTTTCCATGACCATCCACGCAATCGCTTTTTATACGTGTTCGTTCTGGGCAGTGCACTGCAAATGCAATTGAAAGCGGTTCCAGTGACTTTATTAACACTGACAAATAGTTAAACATATATTCATCTAGAAAAAATTTGAAAAATTACACTCCTTTCGCTTCCAAAAGTTATATGTAGTTCATGATGACAAAAATCGCAGAGTATATATGTTTCAATCATTAAAAAGGCTAGGTCCAGGAACAAATCCCGGAGCACCACTACCTCCCAAAAATCCCAGGCTGAGGATGAAATCAGGACGAAGCGTCGAAACCCCAAATTTAATAGCTGCCGTGTTCCGAAAAGCCCGGTCATATAAACTTATGACAGTTGAGGAGAACATATTGATCAAGAATTAAGAAAAGAACATTTTCATTTCCAGTCTTCAAGAAAATTATGCTGACTGATCAACAACAATCTCACAGCGGTAAGTTTTTCGGAATAGAGGACTCCATTTAGTATTTTTCCGTTTTCCTTACACTTTGTGTTTCAGTGTGAACAACTTTGTTTGACAACAATATTTAAATTACACTTAATGATAGCATGATTGCCAAAATTGTTAACACCGTGATTGGGTACATACATACTGGAGACCTTGGATATATCCATTGGTTTTTATTTCGATCATACTTAGTTTCTTTCTCTTTCAGAGTTACCGTAGCGTATGCAGTATGCTTATTTTCGTTTATATAACGCAATCTCTAGCTCGAAGTTTCCACGAAAAAAGTTATTTTAAGTCTAGGCTACTCTACTCTGCTTTACTCTACTCTACCCTTTCGTAAAAAGGCCCAACTGCTGACTGTTCTTAATCGCTCGAAATAAACATGAGCTTAAAGAGACAGGAGAAATTGCTTAAAAATGGTATCCACGATGACGAATAAAATTCTGTGTAATTTGAGCAGTTATTTTTATTGTGGTCCACGGCAAAACTTAGTAAAAACAAAACGGGCCTAACTTTTTAGCTTACGGGCAGGATCGGGCAGGGCCTTAGCTGGAGCGAGCGTGGCCGGGCAGGGGTAGAAAATGTTTCGGACGGGCCAGGCCGGGCCGAGCCGGGCTTGAAAATTTAGACCCGTGAAAGTATCTAGTACATACTGTTGTGTACATGGGAGGGTTTGGGGTACGCCCATCCCAGGCCCGCATCCAACTTTACTTTAACTCAAGACTCCACAAGTGTGCTTAGGTGGGCTTGGGGTTTCACTGTTTCCCGGACCTGGAGCCCACATCCATAAAGGGGACATTCTCCAAAAATTCGCCTCCCGCACAAGAGAACCAAGCTATAGATCCACTCCGACTAGACTGCGCTCAGGCTCAGTAGGGTTCTGGCATAATCAATTTCTTTTTCTGATCTTGCTCATGTTCACATATTTCGTCCCCCCAGCCGTGCGAATTTTGCGCAAGAATGTTTCAATCATTCGCTGTACCACTTCAAATATCACTTCGTGTATAAGCCTCATTTGCAGGTATAACAGGTTCTTCGCTTGCCCTACAAATCCACAAAGAAAAATCTCTGGTATAAGGACAATGGAGTCGTGGCTGGAAGGAAATACGGAAATTGAGAATTGGGGAAATTGTAGAGAGGGACTAACCGGGCACCAAAGCAGAATTGTTGGGATTGCAAGCGGAAACTTTGTTTCGGAACTGAATCGATTTCACTAGCACGATATTGTCTTTCAGTTGGCCAGTTTCCGTGTTCAAGTGTCAGGTCTGGTCTAGTCAACTTCAGAGAACCTCCTCAACATTAGGCGATACCTACTAAGGTAGACACACGTCAGTGCGTAACTTTCGCAAAACGTAACTTTCGATTTAAATAATATTTCGAATGTATTTGAATTCATTTCTGATCGGTCTGTAGCAAAATTATAATTTTATTAGATTTTCGTCAATATTTTGAAGTTTTGAAGTTTGACAATATTTATTTGTCTTTGACCCAACGCAAAACCCCGAAAAATTGCCCTCGGGAATTGTCTTGAAATTGCGTGTTTAAAGCCGCTTTTTAATTGCTTGCCTGAGTTGAAAGAATCAGTGTTCAAAACAATCTAGTTGCCATTTTCAAAATTTCAGTTTCGTTGCTGTGCTTGCGGTGAGATCGAGATGCCGCCAACAGCTAGGCAGGCCGGCCGGACAAAACTTGACCAACAGCTCTGGTGGTGCTGTCGAAATCTTGCAACATTTGATTTTACGAAAAAAAGATCCATTTTGGACCTCGAAAATTAATTTCCCCTGTTATTTCTTAAACCGTATGGAATCGAAGAATACTGTTTATAACAATGTTGTTGGTCTTTATAAGCAATGCGAATGACTAAGGTTTGCCGTGTAAAGTGGCGGATTACAGCAAATTTGTCAAAAACTCAAAGTTGTGTAACTGTTTGGAATGTTTGAATTGTTTTTGAAATGTTATGTTCTGAAATGTTTGAAATTCAATGAGAAGTTTCGAATTAAAACCAGAAAAACGCGATTTCAAACCAGCATCTTAAGCTTGTATCCAGCTACGAAAAACGAAACTGTGTGTGCAACTTTTTGGCAAAATTGGAGACAAAACCTTTTGGTCCCGTTTGCTTTTTGCTTTTTTTGCTTTTTTGCTACAGATCGATCAGAAATGTATTTAAATGCCCCACGCCACATTTGGACTGAATGGGTTAAGTTTTATTGAAAGTTGAGCACCGGAGTGCGCGTGCCATCAAAACTTTAGAAGCTAAATTAGGTCGGTCCTGGGGGAGCTTGCACTAAAAATATTTGAGGTGGCTTGAGCAATAAACATCATTCATCTGAGGCCCTACTTCTTTAAAGATTAACGGATTAGATAAGAATTAATCCCAATTAATAATAGGACGTCAGTTATGTACAATAGATTAAAATTTTATACAGCGAGTCATAAACTGTTTAGACGGATTAAATTCATTCCGATTCTTTTATGCTCCAAGGATTAAAATTTTAATCAGATCTTGTTTTTATTCACACTTTGGATTAAAATTAAGGAGTTAATTTTAATCCGACTTGCTTAATTACTTCCTTAAAGATAATGATAATAATTTCCTACATGATAATTTTAATCTGCTTAATCCGACTTCTGTTAATAATTGCTGTTTCTTTATTGTCAGATCGACCGAATTAAAATTAAGACGTATATCCTCCGGAGTAAAAATGGTCGGATGAAACGATTTAATTTTAATCCGTTGAATCAGTTTCGTTTAGCATTAAAGAAACTGCTATTAAAATTTTAATCCGGTTAATTTTTAATCCTTCCGACCTCTAAAAAATATACTATTAATTTGTCCCTACATTTCCGCCAAGTGTTAAATTTTTTATGAAGTGCACCAAATTTCCGAATTTGGATCAGTATTCACTAAAATATGAACCAAAATCTACAGTGCCATTCCTGTGCTCGACTCACGCAGCTACAGTACCACTCAGGCGATACATGTTAAGCAACGTATGCTGTCAATATTTCAGCCCAAGGCCTCACAAAAACCATAAAATCTTAAAATTTTAAATCTAAAGTGTGGGTTGCATCCCGAATCAAAAGTTTTGACTGCTCCGATGGTATACCCATAAGATTTGTTACTTACTAAAATTTAATCATTCAGTAAAGCAGAATTTTTCTGGTTCGTTTGTCTCTAATCTTTCAATCTAGTCAGCTCCAGTATTGTTTGTTAGTAGTTAGTAATTGATTAGTAAATACATGACATGCGTTAGTATGGTTAATAAAAAGTATTTGTTAGTAACACAAAAACATGCAAATTTATTCATGCAACTAAATGGAGCCGACTAGATTTAAAGATTGACAAACCAAAATAAGCCGAGATAGTCAGTTGCTATAGACCGAAAGAAAGAATGAAAGAGTGAAGAATGAAAAATTAGAAGTTAAACAGCTTTCGAGATTCTTGTTTTTTCGATGAAAAACGTTGGGCTGAAATATTGACTGATTGAGTTTTTCTACCAATGGCGAAACGTTTGCAGAAAAATTAGCATAATTTAACATTTCAAGGTAAATTTATGTTTATTGTTAAAGCTCCTAAAATATTCTTGTGCAAGTTCCACGGTACCCACCATACATTAACATAGGGTCTGGTCCGGGATGAAAATCCGAAAAGAGGTATGGCGGGGCTTGTGCCTTTAACCCAAATTTTCGAAAAAATTTGTACCGTGAGCATCAATTAATCTATTTTCTTAAAATTAACATTAATAATAAAAATAGAGACTTTTTTGAAAAACTTTTTAACTAAATTTTAATTCTACGGAAAACATCTAAAGTTTATCAATTTGCAGGAAAAAATGATAAATTTAACTAAAAAGCTGCGGCAATGCCGGAAAATTTAAAAACATAGTGTAAAACCAATTTTTTCGTTATTTTTCCTACTCTCTTGCCACAAATGGCGGTAGGGCTTGTAGCCTGTCCGGGCTGGGGAGTGGGGGGCTTGCACCCCCTATACCCCTGTGTTAACCAAAGGTACCTATCCTATTTGACTACCAAATTTTTGAATTTTTACTGAAAATTTTTATTTTGAAAAATGTTGAGGTTCTCTGAAATTGGCTCGACGATGACGTGACATTTGAACACTGAAACGGCCAACTAAAAGACAAAATTGTTCTGGTGAAGACCGATTCAGTTCCGAAACACAGTTTCCGCTTGCGATCCCAAGAATTCTGCTTTGGTGCCCGGTTAGTCGCTCTCTACAATTTCCCCAATTCTTAATTTCCGTATTTCCTTCCAGTCACTACTCGATTGTCCTTATACCAGAGACGTTTCTTTGTGGATTTTTAGGGCAAGCGAAGAACCTGTTATACCTGCATATGAGGTTTATACACGAAGTGATGTTTGAAGTGGTACAGCGAATGATTGAAACATTCTTGAGGAAAACTCGCAGCCGCTGAAGGCAAGATATGGGGACATGAGTAAGATCAGAAAAGGAGATTGAAATATGCCAGAACCCTACTAAAGCCTGAGCGCAGTTTAAGCCGGAGTGAATCTATAGCAGCCCTCTTGTGCTGGAGGCGAATTTTGGGAGTGGGTTCTGGTCGGGGAGGGGTGAACCCCCCAATCCCGGAAAGCACACGAAAAGAGTCTTCAGTAACACTAAAGCAACGTGCCTTTCGGGATGCACCTGTATTAAATAACTGCGTAGGAGCTGGACCCGCAGTTGTACTGCATTTCGAGCTAAGAATGGCAGCAGCAAAGATTACAAAATAATTCAGAATTTCTCCAATAAAGCTAAATAAAAACAGCTGTTTGATGCTAATAAATTTTCCAAGAAATTTGCGGTTTCCTCTAGCCACGATAGGCTAAAGTGTTCGTGGCTAGATAGATAATTGCAAGTTTCCAATTTTCTAAGCTGGAAAAGTGTCACATGAAAGTTACCAAAACATTGATCTTAATTTTACCAACAATTATTTTTCTGTCTTTAATGCAGAGCAAGATCGCTTCAGCGAGTTGCGCCGAGACAGTAACAACCTTTCCAGAAGTAGATTTCTCTCCTCCCACGTTAAATTTGCTTCGACAGTTTTGGTTTGAGCGTGAATTGTAACTTGTCAAAATTAATATTTAATGTAATGTAAAAACCAACAAAGAAACGACATAAAACGGGCTAAGCACTTTTCACTTGTTACAGATTTTAAACGAAACTTATTAAACAGTTAAAGAGATGAATCCAGGGCAAAAACCTTGGTATTCGGCAATTAATTTTTAAATTTTATGTTTCTGGCTTCTTTCCCAAGTTGCTTGGCCTCTCCCCTCCATCTTGACCTTTCTGCGATACAAAGTGAGTGAAGTTTGCTGTACTTCAGTGAATTTTCTACGCAGTTGCGGCTTTGGTACTTAATAAAGGCTACTCCAGACTAATAAAGGATTCTCATTAGAACTGCAAAATTAGTCACATTATAGATCATAATTTGTGTATTAATCATGCAAATGGTTGTATAGTTGCCATATTGCAGAGCAGCTCGCTTTTAGCGAACGTATCTGAGGCTAGCAAATTTGTGAAATAAAGAACCAATAAATAAGGTAGTGATATCGAGATAAATATTTTGACAAGTCGATATTTCAATCGAAACCATTCCGATATGCTTAGTCGTAGCACAAACTCAGAAAACCCGATTCGTGAGAGTATGCTCACAATTTTCTAGAGTCTTTTAGTTCTTTCTCGAGTTTACTCCAGCTCTCGAAAAGTCACTGCATCAAAAAAAACAAAAGAGAAAACTTCACAGACTTCTAACTACTGCTAATAATGGAAAAACTCAAAATAAACATATAAAGTAATAAAGTACGGAAAATCTGGTCTACCAAAATACCAAAAAAAACTATGAAATTCTTAAGAATATATAAGAATCTAACATAACACAGTAAGTGAGTAACTGGAACTGTTGGCATTCAATTCAGCCAAGAGCAATTGTAATTAGCAGATTTTGTTGAATTATGCAAATGAGGATTTCCCTCTCAAGACAAACAAAATCAATGGCCAAATTTACAAAGCGTTGCCAATATTTAGTATTTTCACTGTTTTCGATTTAGCAGTTAGTTTTCTAATGGACCTTGAATTTCGTCTCAATTAAAAATATTGACCGAAGCTGAACATTTTGGTATTTTTTATGGTGAGTTTCAGTTTTTGTTATTTTGTAAAATTTATTGTCGGTCGATGAGACATAACAGAGGTTGCCACGTAAAATGGTTTTAGGAATGGTTACGGCTGCAATGCATTCTAGGTTTTACCTAATCAGTTAAGTGCTTCCTGTAATTCCACTGTTACTGCCAAAAAGTTTTGCAGTATTCAGAATGCTTAGCGATTTTTTAACAACCAGCAGTCAGAATTAAAATTTTGAGAAAGTCAGAGGAAACTAAGTGCCATTTTCAGTTTGATAAATTTGTGCAGCTCCTAGTCTATCCTAGTTTTTGACCAATTAGTTAACACAAATAAAGATAATCTTTTGGCCATAGTTCAGAGGTCTAGATTGGCAGTAAATTGCGCTAGCCTAGTTCAGTGTCAGTTTTGCAAGGATTGCAAGCCACCTTCACTCAGAATTAAGGAAATCAGTCTAGTCTAACATTTCCAAAGACTGAAGAGAACAGAGAAAAGTCTCGACTTGATTCAGGGGCAGATCGAGAGATAATTTCAAATTATGTAGGTGTCTTGGAATAAAATTGTAGCTAAAAAGATTAGGTAAAATGAATACTCGTGAACTTTATTAGAATAGCTTAACTCAGTCATTTGGTGCAAACTCGAAAACAATCACCGAACTTCAAATAAGCCAGAAAGCCGGGAGTTTTTAACAGTTTTCAAGCTTCAAATGGTTTTCCCACTTTTGATTTTCCCAATTCACTTTCCAAGTTTGAACATCACATAAGTTCACATAAACACAAAATTACCCACAAACTAAGGCAAAATCGGGGAAATTGCAAAGAGCAGGATAGAAATGCCACGATTAACAAGGGAAGTCTGCGGTGCCCATCACGAAATGACAACAGTAGCTCCAGCACCGTCTCAGTAATTGGCCATTTCGTCAGCCCAGCTACAAACAAAATAAGGAGCAAGAATAATTTGGGAGAAAAGTGCAAATAGCCGAACTGCATGAATGTTTGGTATAAAAAGCTGAACAATTTTCCTTGAAGTTTCCGGAAATTTATTTCTGTTGACGTTCCAAAAGTACATAAGGATAAAAAAGTACATGTGTGTCAGAATATATAAAGGATTGAGTAAGACTATAGATTTGCGAAAAAATCTCAGCCCTTCCTAGCAAATTAAGCTCGGCAGCTGATTGACGCATTTTGGGGTGGTACTGTAGTTGAGGCCGGGCCTTCTACCCGTGCTCTGGGCAGGGCACCAGCCTGGCCTGGATCGGACAGCCCCGGGCCTGGACGTTGTCAGCCGCGGAGGTCCGGCAGTCCCGGTCGGGCCCGATGAGGTCCGGTCAAACTTTTGCTGTGCTTGTGCATATTTCAAAATTTTTCCAAATGATCTCCATTAGAAAATCGAATTTAAGCTTCCAGGAGTTGTCTAAGTTGTAATAAATAACACTGACTGTTGTTTGACACTAGTTTTGTATGTCGGGCCTACACCGGGCCGACGGGCCCGTCGGACCTACCAGGCCTTGAATCGTGTCTTCGGGCCCGGGCCGGTTCCGGCCGCGCGATCAGCCAGGCCCGAGACCCTGTCCGGTCGGTTCAGTAGGCCAGACATTTCTTAACAACATAACTCTACCGCTTACCGTTGTTTAAAACGACTATTTAAATGCGTTTGAACAACAAACCACATCTGATTGGCTATTTCGACCTTAATGTGTCGAGTATCTCGCCAGCTTATCCTTAGGAAGGCCTGAGTGTCTCATTGTTCCTACTGTAGACTCTTGCTTTAGTTTTAAGAGATCTTTAAAGACTTTCACAGAAACATTTCGCAGACTTTTGACTGCTGCGAAACTGGGAGTTTAAAGCACTAAGATTTTTACTCTCTCTACTCCTTGGGTAATACACTTACCGACGCGGAGTTTTCAGGACGCGCCGATTCCTCAACACCATATAGGGCCGCATCCTCGCATCCTGGAATTAAAAATAATTTTTACTTGGTTGCTTTTACTATCAACTGATAAGTTCAAAGTTCAAGCTTACCGGGTTCAAATTCTTTCATAGCTATCGATTCTAATTGAAATTTAGAAATCGTACGAACAAATGTGTTTTCTAAAACCCAATTGCATCTGAAATATTAATCACGTTCAATAAAAACTCACAAAGCTGTAGGCCGGCACTTTGAGGAAGCAAGGGTTCCTGGGTCCGGACCCTGAAACAGGAGAGACTCAAATAAATTATATATTAAATATATACTAATATCTATTAAATACAACATTGAACAGAGAACTAAATTAACGAAACTGAAAGTTTAAAGTAACGCAGACTATTCCATACCAGAGATTAAACGGGTCACTACTATTGACACCAGTATTGAAACGGGACATTATTATGACCTGGTGACGCGGAGACTATATTAGCAGGTCACTACCTCTATGAACCATTTTTAGAACCTAACCCTAGATGTCATGGCTAAAAACCGTTAAATAGACCAAAAACAAGTGCTTTCATTGCAGAGAATTGTGCAAACAAGAAATGGGCAAATCAGACCCCTTAAAATGGTTCCATTTCATTCGGGAGGGGAAGTACTTTCATAAGGGTAGCAGGCATAGGAAAGACTGATAAGCTTGTTATGGGAGTGCAACTGATGGCCCTGGGGTGTAGTGGTTAGCACTTTTGTCCCGTCCGGCAGAAGGGAAGTGGTTCGAACCCCGGCGGGTTCAATTCTTTACTTTCAATCCTGAATGAAAAGCTGAACCTCCCTCTTCCCTTCTCTCTTCTAGAGACAGGTTTTGTGGGTACAACAAGGGTGCCTCTGCATGACGACTCTCGTTTAGGTTTGTCCTCGGTTTCCGATTGGTTCACCAGCCGTGGTAGAGGCGCTACAGTGCTACACCTTGTTGAGGTAGACTGCTCAGATTTGGAGTGATGATACCAGCTATCATGAACAGTTGCATAGCTCACTAAGCTTAGTATTTAGGTGCAAACAATCTATCTGCTATGCACCGCACCGGCCCATGGCTTTAAGCTTAATGTTGCTGAAGTTTTAGAAATTCAATCGGAGTGTTTGTTTCAGATATTTTATGGTGTGGACTTCAGCCGCTAATCTGGTTTGTGGACGTCCAGGTATCATGGCCAACATTTTTTTGGAACAGAAATGACATCGAGTAAGAACTGGAATTACGGGTCATTAGTTTTGTGGAGTGGCCGGTGCGGCCAACGGTCGGTCAAGCCATTGGCCGTTGGCCGAGAAAATCTCAGCCAGTTGGCTTGGTCGTGGGCCGTTGGCTGGCCAATGGGCAATGGCCGACTGCTCGCCATGCCAAATTTACAGATTGTATGCGTCAACTGTGTTGAAAAAATTTATTTTTGATGCATAATATCGTACACATGTTGCATTATAAACTTTACTTTAGGGACATTGCTATGAATTTCCAGTTTACCTAAAAGATGTTAATACTTGACTCCAGTTTTTTTGATACGTCCGTACTCATTTTTCCCAAAACTAAGGTTCATAATATCAGTTTCTTGTGTCACTGCATGTTAGAATAGTTGGCTGGTCGGATAGTTTGTTTGTTTGTTTGTTTGTTTGTTTTGGACTTAAAGTGTTCGTACTTTTACAATATGATTGTTTGCATACTAAAATAGGTGAGCAAACTCACTGTGCATAGTTGCATGCATGCAAGGTTGCACTGATGTGGCCTTTTTGAGATACCTACGCTTCGTTCAGTTTACCGATTTTCAAACTTCTACGATCCAATTCAGTTGGAGCTCTTCTAACCGCGATTATATTTCCTATTTTATATTATATGTCTCATTCTTGTTTTATATCGACCAATTATTTAATTTCCTACAGTGAAACCGTTTCAAAATTTTTCATAGTTAGCTTCAACAGTACAGGGAATTTGAATCTCAGGACCAACTCGGAAATTTTTCATTTAATTTTGAACTAAATTTCAGGTGGAACTGGCATCTCTTGAGCCCAATGTTAGCTCAGGTAGTTTTAGTTTTATCAATATGAACAGAAAAGACTCTACTTTCGGTTTAAGTTTACCACTACAAGTTGATGGCATTCGATGCAATTCGATTGGATAACATCAACCAATAGTCTAAACGGAAACGTCTCTTCGGGGATCTAAATGGATTAAATTTTTAACCAATCAGACTTGGTTGTTGTCTGAGAGCAGCCAGCAGGCTGAGTGTCCAATGAGGATGCTTCGATTTCTTTTCAATCAAGCAAGGGTAATAACGCCAACTTTGGGTTGTGCCAGGGTTGTACTTTCTGAGTCATCTTACCTGTAGTCCCGAAAAGGAGCCCTATCGGAAACTAAAGAGCCGTCGTTAAATCTGGAAGGGGAAGTAGGCATAGGAAAGATTGATAAGCCTGATACGGGAGTTCAGCTGATGGCCCTGTGGTGTAGCGTTGCACGACTCCAGAGCAGCTGGGCCAATTCTTTACTTTCAATGCTGAATGAAAACTTGAACCTCCCTCTTCCCTGCTCTCTCCTGGGTCCTGGTTTCGTGGGTACAATGATGTCTGGAGCCTCCCGTATGGGCTACCTCTTCAGTTTCTTCCTGGCCCATCAGCCATGATTGACAGAAGCGCTACGTGTACTGCTACTGCTTCTTCTCAAATCTAACCCTAAAACAGTGAAGAAACCAAGAGCAAATAAAAATGATGTTCACCTTCCAATTCAATATAGTACGGATCCTGTCCATCCTGGGCCTGAGCCGGATCCGGTACCTCCAAGTCCGGTCGGAGATAGGCCGGACCGGGCGGACGGTAGACAGCCTCCGGAGCCTGTTGGTTGGCCGGGGCCACCTCGGGAGCCACCGGACTTGCGGGAGCCGGAAGTGGAGCAACAGCCGCCGGTGGATTGGCGGGTGGCTCATCCACCTCCATGGCCTCCTCGGCGGAGCTGGCATCCAGCTCCTCTCCCTCCGAGAGATCCTCCACCGCTTCCTGGGCCGCTTCGATCCACGCCTCTTCCGCGGCTAAGGCCACCTCAACCTCTGGGTGGATCGCCCCCTCTGGCCCATCCAAATCCTCGACGGCCGGAGCGGCTTCAGCGTGGACCTCCTCGTCTGAGACTTCCACAGGGACCTCGGCCGGTTGTACACCCAGTTCTTCAGAGGCTTCGGAGGAGTCGGAGGTACTTCCCGGCAGACTGTCCTCACTTGACCCGTCGCTAGAGGCTGACCTGAAACAATGTTAGAAAGTTAAATGAGACATAAATTTGTAGAAAGTGCCTACCTGAGCGGGAAGATACATTACAGGCTTTTGTATAGAAAAGCTCTAGAACTAGCACAAGTGCTGCAAAATAGGTATTAGTCAAAATGAACTGAAACTGAAGCTGTTTGAAAGTTTTTAATTTGAATCCTTTTTGCCCAGCTTTAGCCAATTTTGCCAAATTTTACATTTCTGGTACCTAAACAATGCAAAATAACTTAATGTTTCCTTAATACAAGCTTTATCCTTACTCTAGCTCGAAAATCTGACCGAGTGTCAGACCAGCCGCCGTGACCTGCTCGGATCGCGTGGCTTCAAATTCTTCCACGGCCTCGTCTGTGAAGTCGTTATCCGCCACTTTGACGGTCTGGAGGGATCTGGACTCCAGGGCAAAGTCGGCCAGTCCCCCAAGATCTGTGAGATCATTGTGCTTCATGTTCAGCAGCTGAAATAGAAAATTACGAAGAAAGTAAAGGCACAGAAGTTCAAATCTGAAAAGTACTTTAAAGCCTTGCCAGTTTTTACCATGTCATCATTTTAACTTCTGACTTAAGACTTAAGACTATGTTACCTGAAGCTCCTCATGCTGGCGCAGCTGACCCATGAAGTCGTTGCAGTCCTGGTCGGCCAGGTTGTTAGACTCCAGGTCCAGCTGGGCTAGATTCGGACACTTGGCCAGAACCTAAAAAACGCGCCAGGTTAGGTTTAAGTCACAACGAAAATACGCATAAAGTTGCAAGCTGGCGTGATTCTGGCAATCAAAGGTATTCAAGTATATATTCATCAATTTTTACATTTGAATTTAAAATTTAAAACATTCTCCATATGCGGAGACAAGAGCGTTTCGGTAGGGCCGACCCGGTCTAGCCTGGTCTGGCCCGACCAAAGTACCCATACGGGCCGGGCTGAAGCTTATGAAAGAGCGGAACGGGTTGAGTCGGACCGAGGAACAAGTAGAGCGCACCGGGAGAGGTCAGGCCGACTAAAGTAAATCTTAAAACCGGCTTAAGTATGATCGAAATTGAAGGGAAAATCATTCTGAGTTTGCACGTTTTAGTCACGAACTAGCAACAGCAACGTGATTTACTGTTGGCTAAATTTGTTTGTTTGTTTGTTTGTTAGAGCAAGGTTAGAGTCATGAATACTTGATTGACTAATTGATAAGGGTTTTTGCTTATTTGTTTTTGCTCATAGGAGTCCCTGCATTTGGCCATGCAATACGTCGTTACGCAGGCTTTCTCTGACCCATCAGCTAATTAAAGCTTTTCTAATTAGGTATAGCAAGAGTACATAATATATACATAAGAGCATGACAAGCGCCACACGGCTGTCGAGCCAACACTATGCTATGTTCGCTATCGGCTTACTCCCTCCACAAATTGACCCCTTCTCACTCCGCCCTTGTATGGGCACGGGGTCCAAAAGGGAGTACACTTATTCGCACTATTAAAGTTGTAAGTCGTACGGATTTCGAGTAATTTCACCTCAAACTTGAGGTCACATGTGTTAAACCCAGGAAACTAAAGCTCTTTCCCTTTTTTGGTGTAGTGTCAAGAAATGTCGAAACTGGACAATGCTAACTAGCCATGTTTGGTATCGTTAGAAAGGCCTGGATGAGGATGAGGCTTGTGATTCGTTGGAATTAGACTTTTGATTTAGCTTGTAAAATTTTTTAATTAATTTTTGTACCTCTAAAACGTGCAGCCATTTTAAAATCTAGTCAAATTTTAAATATTCAAAAATTGATTAAAAAATTTTAAAGCCCTAAATCAAACTTCTAATTCCGACAAATCACAAACCTCATCGAGGCCTTTCTATTGACACCAAACATGGCTATGTCCAGTTTCGATATTTTTTGATACTACACCAAAAAAGTGAAACTTTTAAAGTTTCCTATGTTTAACACATGAGACCTCAACTTTGAGGTGAAATTACTTGACAACCGTATGACTTACAACTTTAATTTTAAAAACTCGTTAAAATGACCGTTTGGACCGTAAAATCTGTAAAAATCTGCGAGATCGGAAAATTGACCAAAATTTGGACCCCCCCTCAAGCATGTAAACATAGAGCGAGTGAGCGCACCCCCGTTTTGACTAGGTAGTGATTTGGGGGCGGTTAGGCCGTTTGCGAGCAGAGCATAGTTTTTGCTCTAATAACATAGTGTATAGCGTATATTATGTACTCTTGATTGAGCTTAATGGGGGTCATTTTAATTCAAAATCAGTAGTCGCTGAATTCGCTTATTTTAACAGACAATATTCTTCCATCCATATGCTCTCAAAATTTGCCGTTGGATTGCTGATTGTTGTGTGCTAAAAACGTTTATGCTTTAATCCAGATGAACCTATTTTGGTGTACTGCGTTCTAAAATTTTAAATCGCTCGCTTGCACTGCACTGGCTAAAATTTTCACAAGTTCAGTCAAAAATTGTTCGTCTCACCATTAACTATCGAATGAGATCAAATTTGCTTGTCTTTTTAAAAATTTCTAAAATCTATTATTTTTTGATCCAAAAGAGATCAAAGGAGCAAATACGATAGAATAGTTCAACCTTGTAGCTAACATTTCTACCACAGTGTATGACAGTCCATGATCCTTGTATTGTGTGTGTTTTGCTAACTTTAAATTGAATAATGAATGGGTAGTTTTCAATAGTTTGTGAAAATCGTGAAAAATGGCGATTCTTCTAAGTTTGGGAAATGTATGAAAGGTTTTTGGATGAGATCTTGGGCAAGTGTTACAGATGGGCGAAAGAAAATTGAGCTTGCTATGTAAGTCTTGCTTTTCACTTTAATTTCCAAATTTTCTTTACTGTGAAAAATCGTCAAAAATTTCGTCGCACAACAGAATTACACTAGAAGGGTAATTTTCATCCACAATATGTTAACAGTAACTTGTGCGCAATGTTGCAATGGAACTGCATTCTTCTTCCTGAGAAAAATTTCTCTGCCACAAACATTTTTGCCATTTTATTTTTGGGCCAGAAACAGCTAGCTTTTCCACTTTCCTTTGTTTAACACATGTCAGAGTCACCTTTGAGGGGGACCCATAGAACGATAGTAGCAATATGACAAAACTTCTGTCTTGCCGGACGGTCCTTGGAGGGCAACAGAATATGTGAAAATGGAGTTTATAGAAAATCCTTTCCTTCCTAAACTGTTTGTTGAACGCCGGCCAGCGAAATGTTGCTGAGGTTGAGAAAAATTGTCTGAATGTTTGGTGGTGACTGATGAAAGAATGAACGAAACTAACATGTGTCACTACAGCACTTCCAATTCGAAAAATTCGGGTATGAGGGGGGACCGAACCCACAACTTTCTAGGCACACTATGCCAATATTCTAGCTAACATTCTAAGTGCTTTGATGCCAGCCCATAAGTCTGCAGAGATGTTCGTTGCTGAGCATAAAGTAACTTTAGTTTAATGGTTGGTGTTTATCCTTTTCACCAGTCGTTCCGTTTGGTTGGAAGGCTGGTTTACACACAACTTAAAATGGTATTATATATACTTTGTTTGTGCAGAATGTTTTGAAACGTGAATACCTGTAATCTTTCTTTTAGTGCTAATATGATATCAAGAGACGTCAGGATCCAATTTTACTGCGCAAAATTTCCTGAATTTCCATTATTTTTCTCACAAGGCAAGCAAAATTTTCCTCGCAGTAGTGCGAATGTTCAGCCTGCTAAAACTGTTAGGCACTGTGTTAGTTAGCTAATTGTTACATAATTTTAGCCAAAACTGCATGCCTATTTCGAACCCCTAAAGCGTTTGTCAAGAGTGCATAATTGTACTATTATTAAGAAAGAAGAATAAGCCGCCTTCTCTTCTTGGCATTGCTCCAACCAGAATATGCGAATGTTCCCCGTTGGTGGGGGGGGGTAGCCAAAACAGAGGTCTCCGTTTGATGGGGCGTAGCCTACAGCCAATCAGAATGCAATGCAGAAACTCCCTCCGTTTAGGAGGGGGTCTAGGAAAGGATTACGGTAGTTTCAGCTAATTTCCAAAAAGGTGTCCCGTTTGGGGGGGGGGGGTCGCTAAAAGCGATCCCCGTTTGGGGGGTCGTCAACAGTGCCAATCAGAGGGGGCCAACCTTATCCTGCATGAGCGACCCTCCTCCAAACGGGGCCCACTTTTAGCGACCCCCCCCAAACGGGGACCCCTTTTGGCTACCCCGCCCACCACCAAACGGAGGGGTATACCTGTCAACCTCCCCCAACGGGAGAACATTCAAGTATTGTGGTTGCAGCACCGTTACGAAGTGCCAAGAAGAGAAGCCCTGTAGTGGCATACTCTTCTTCTATGGAAGGAAATCATGAATTCTTGCGTTTGTCCTTTGAGTTGTAGTTTATGCGATTAGTTTCAAAAACTTCTTAATTTTGTGTTGGAAAAAGAGGACTGCCTCCGTTGTGTTGGAATAAGGAAATTCGTTTTTACACAACGTGATACCACCACCTTAAAACGGCCTTTCTGCTTGTTTTGTCTGCATTTCTCTGCGAGCGGCGAATACGCGGCCCAACCCAACGGCTGGAGATCGGTCAGGCTTCGTGTGCTGACTGCTGACTAGTGGCTGACACTGCCACTGACAGGCCTAAATATTTTTCGCTTTAATTTTAACTAAATTAGTTTTGATAAGACTCCCTCTGAAGTTGTCTGGATTAGATTTCGAAAACACGTGATTTTGGCGAAAAAGATTGAAACATTGCAGGGCCAGTATACTTTGCTATTTCGCAGATTCTGCTGCTCAGTTTCGTTTTCTCAAATACTGTTCGGATGAAAAAATGCACAGTAATTCAGTTATTCTTACTTGTGATAAAAGTTTTTCAAACTATAATTCTAGTTGAAGGTTATTTACTCAAATTAACAAACTTAACCAAAGGTTTCTGCAAGGGAAAGTATATGAAGCTTGATGATGACAATAAAATTTACATGTTTCTCAGATTGCTTCTTAATTTGTATTCTCAGATTTTATATTATTGCATTTTAATTCTCAAATTTCTAAAAATATGACATTGAATTAGATATTATGGAGAAATAGTTCAAGAAATGGTACAACAGTAGTTCAAACCTATGGCGCAAGCCGTGCGTATTTTTGGAGTGGTGTAGGCTTTTTGAGTGATTTTTTGCAACTGTCTGTCGATTTAGGTCGGTGTAGTCACCCCCTTCCACTCCCATTTTGGCTCGGGAAAATTTTGACAAAAACTCTAAAACCTGGTATTTCGGAGGCCGTAAGGCCAAAAGTTTTCTCTTCTCGAGCTTCCCTACGGTCTGCGCATGACTATTTAGGTTAATCTAGATAATTTATTTGAAACCACCAAACGTACCTTAAACAACTTTGGCCCCAGACCCCTCAGGGTCTCGTCCTGGATTCGGATCTGGGCCAGGTTCCTCTGACGAGCCAGGCCATCCAAGATTCCGGAGAAATCTGGGACCTGAAGATCCGCCGCCGCTCCGCCGGTCGCCCGAACCATAATCAGGCTCTCCAGCTTCCGAAGTCGCTAAAATAAGAAAAATCTTGAAATATTAACAAATTATTTTTGGACTGACTGTTGCACGCCTTAAATTTATCCAATACCTACTTTATGAGAATAGGCTTTGCATCAGAATACTTTCTGATGCAAAAAGTGACTTGCAGTTTGCAGTTTCTTTCAGTTTGCTTCTTTGCAGTTTCTTCTTTCTTGCCAAACAGCCTTCCTCATGACAAAGAGCAAATTTATTCTATTACAGTCAGGACTAAAGTATAGTTTATACCTGGAGACTTCTGCCCAAAATCTCCGCTCCAATTCCTCTAATCGAATTGGATGATAGATCCAAGTATCTAAGGGCCTTTAAGCCCGAAATGGCCTCCAATATGTTCTGAAATAAATGGAAGTATCACAGGGGCAAACATTGCAGATTTGGCAAAACAAAGTGAATTATAAAACTGTCAAAGAGAAAGACAAAGAGTCTGTAAGACATTATGCCTTCATAGTCATAAAAATTTGAACAAAATTAGAAATTAGCTTTCAGGTTCGTGTGCAGGAAATCGGTTTGACTTACAGTGGCGTCCTGGTTGAGCCCGCAGTCCTGCAAGTCGAGGCTCTGCAGGTGCTTGTGGACGCTAAGTCCACGGGAAGTAAGATACTTCCACAACTCATTTCGGGCCATATCCGTAAAGGCGACCCGACGAAAGGCCAGATGGTGGAGACGCACCCGCCGGGACCGCATCAGCCCTTGGACCAGACTGCGCTGAAATGAAAAACACACAACTGCACTTGAACAAAGATAGTAACAATTAGCAGGCTATATATGCAGTAGTGATGTGGATCGGATCGGCGGATCGGATCGGATCGACCGATGCGGGGTCGGATCGGATCGGATCGACAAATTTTCGGATCGGATCGCCATGATTTTTCCGGAGCGTCGATCTGGCAAATGAGGTATAATTTGCAAATCTGCACCAATTTTTACAACATTGCAAAATTATTTCAAAGAAATTTTCAAAATCTTTCATCTAAATTTTGTTCAAATGTTGAATTTTGTATATGTATCTTTCGTATTATGCAGTTAACTTGAACGTTATTATAGTTTACAGATTAAATATCCAAAAAGGTTATAGGAAGTCACTACAAAGGGATAAAACTAACCATTACACTATACATATCTGTGGCTTCGATGTCCACAAAGGCGTTGTCAAACACCAAAGTTCGGAGGTTCATCGCCTCCCCCAACGCCGCCACAATGGGCTCCATCGCATTCGGCCCAATCGAGGTGTTCCTAAACTCCGCCCGTCCAAGATTGGCCACGGCGCGGATCTGATTGGCCAGCACTTCTCCTGAAATAAAAGAAAAGCGTAAGGTTAAACAGAATTTGCTAATCTTGCGAACCACTGCGGTGGGTGGAGTCTGTGTTCTGACGTAATGACTGATGACTATTCCACAGATGTAGTCAACATTATTAGGCTTCGGGCTGTGAATCCGGAGATAAACAGCGGCACCCTATAACCTTCTGTAGGTTGGAGTACCCTCCAGGGGTTACTTTCCTTTTTTACATTTACCTTTTAGTAATTACAAATTGCTTTAACATAGTTTGCTAATCATGTTCCTTATTGTAGTTTGGAGCGCATGAATTGACAAGTTGGTCTGAAATATAGAGAGGATTTGAAAACTTTTCGTAATATTAATTTGAAAATCATTGCTAATTTGGTTCAGTAGTTAACTGATGTAGTTTGGTAATTCGTCTTTAAAATGTCGCCTTTTACACGTTTCATTGGAGATTGGGGAGAAGCAATCAGGTCAAAATTAATTCCTGACACTTTCCGAATATTGAATAAAAGTTAGATGAACCAATTTTCCTTGATATGGCCTGAAGACTTTTTCTCCGGTTTGCAAGTTGCTACATTTCAACGTTTGTCTACATGTGCATTTTATTTTCGGGCCATTTCTTTCAGGCATTGAGTGACACTTTGCCAGCTCTGTGTTGATGAAATCATGGTCTGAACGACCATCTTTGAATTCGGTTTAATTTGAGCTGATTCAAACACATCGGCAGATGCGTTAAAACCTGTTTTCACGTGTCTAGAAATTTCGCAAAACAATTCTGCTTTCAAATATGCAAATTAGTTTTGAAGAGGAATACTGGCAATCTGACAATGATTCTGATGTGACAAACAATTTCTTTTCCATTTCCTCGTGTTTTCAGTTTATTTTTCTACTTCTATTTTGTTGGTTGGTTATTGTTTTAATTATATATTCTTAGGTTTTCAACAGACTCCTGTTGATGAGGCTCTAGGAATTAATTATTATTGTTTTAAGCTTTTTCAGCTCTTTTGATGACATCTTTTTTCCAAGCAAAACGTCATATTCCTTTTGATTATCACCAGCAACGTCAGGTTCCTCAAAATTTCAAGATTTTAAACTTTTCTGCAATACCGACAACCTGGCTCTTCCTTGAAAGCACCTGTCGAGCGGATCTGCAATTTTGACTTATGAAATTCAACTTTCTACAGTGAATTTTATAAATTTGTAAGTGCTGAAAGTGCACTCAATTTTCGGTATTCATGGAAACCTGATATTCTGGGGTTTCGAATTGCCCACAATATGGGCTTTATTTGGAAAGTCTTTCAATGAAGTCAATACTGGGTTGGAAATGCACCAAGTGCTCAGAATTCAACTTTTTTAATTTAAACTGAACTCGCCTCGTCTGCTTTCAGTGATACCGTCACTTTGAGAGTATTGGTGAAATTTTAAAAAGGAAACAGCCCGTTTTTTTATGAATTTCACTTATTGAGTGCGTTTTCACAATTACAAAGGCTTTTAGCACGAGGACTTCCAAATGGCACCTATGCAATCCTAGCTGGAGAAAGTTTTCAAAACCAAAGCGAGTACTGGTCGATTGTTCTGGATCGGCCTGACCCAAAACCTTGCTTGGCCCGGCCTGTTAGCCTGGCTCCAGAAGTTACTGGTCAACTCGGCCCAGGCCCATTTAAAAGTAGTGACGTGGATCGGATCGGCGGATCGGCGGATCGACAAATTTTCGATCATCGATCCGGCAAATGAGGCAAAATTTGCAAATTTGAAAAAAATTTCCCAAAATTGGAAAGTTTTTTGGAAGAAATTTTCAAAATGTTTCATCTGAATCTTGTTCAAATGTTGAATTTTCCGTAGTTAATGTTTTTGTTTTATTTTCTTTCTTTGGATCAACAAATTTTTATATGCAATAAACAGAGGCAAATCGAATTGCTCTGATACATGTTCAGCTGAAGAATTTTGCTCAGAAGTAGAAAGTCTGCAAGATCCGCCGGACACGTTTTTGCTTATGCTTATGTACGAGAGATCCGGTCGTTCATTGCAAACTTACCTTTAGAGCAAACCCCAACAAGATCTATATTTTCTAGAATCGTACTGAACTTGTGATTGAGAAAAGCCTACATATCAGGTTTGAATCACGGAAACTATTTAATATTCAAAATTATGTATATATATATATATATAATTTATTAAAAATATTTGATTTCTTCAAAACTTAAAACGTTCAAAACTTTGTATCCGTGATCTAATAGAACTATTTCAGCTGTTTTTTTTTGCACTTAGATTTGACTGGACCCCATATGTAAGTGAAATTCTACCAATTTCTGGAATTCTCTGTTCCTAGACAGGGATTTTTCGTAAATTTCGAAAACTGGGATCTGGGATCAAGTTACAGAAATTGTTCAGCTCGCCAAGACCTTTCGAGTGATTACCCAAAAGTGCTGGCAATGGAACATATTTACATCCGGAAAATCCTGGGAATCGAAGACATTCATGGGAAATGATTATATTTACAGAACGTGTTCAGATCGTCAAGAACGAATGATGGACAGAATTAAAAATCAAAATCTGAAAATTTTCGAAAACCGAAAATTCGAAAAGTTAGGTGCCCTTTGGTGGAAAGATAGTGAAAGCAAAGCAAAAAATGGAAACAGATTTATTTGATCACGGAAACTAAATTTTCAGTGGGAATAAATTTTAGCAAGACTTTGAATTTTTATACTTTCCCTACATAAAACCCAGGATTCCGAATATTTCTTGATTTTCAATGTCGTCTCCATTTCCGAACGATTTCAAAAAATATATTGCTTATAAGTGTAGAAACTATAAACATAAGCTTGCAATCATTATTTTTAAAGCTGACGACACATTCTGCAGCTGCATATGCTGGTACGGATTTTCAAAATTATTCAATGCGAGTCAGATGCGAAGTTTGATCATGAGTTTTGCAAAATTATGGGAAATGAGAAGGTGAAGCTCTGGCGTCGCACCATCCCACCCTCGTCGCCAAATAAAGGGTACCTAACAGCAACAGCAAAGTATAACTGTGCCACTTTACGTTATGTACTCTTTAACTACTTCAAACACCGTAATGTTTCAAATCTCTAGCAACTCAATTTCAATCTTCAAACACAGCACGAGCAATTCAAGGGTCTATTGAAAATTAAAGCTATGGTAGGATCGGATCGGATAGCCGGCCAATTGCCGGATCGGATCGGTAGTTGACTTTCGCTGCCGGTCCGATCCGATCCACATCACTATTAAAAGCGATCTGGCTTCTTCCGTAAACAAATTCAATCCGTTATTTCTATTAAAATTAAACAAAAGCGATGTTCAGTAGTGCAATACTGAATATATATAAATGTCCCAGAAATTTAGAGATTGCGACAGTATAGAAGAAGGTTTCTGGAGAAACAAAGCTAAAGCTTGATGCTAAAACCTGAATTTTTTATTAATATTTTCCCAAAGTTTTACACAATATGATTATTCAGTATTTATTCACAAGATTCCGTTAATTCAAAACGTGGGTTACTCAGATTTTTATCGCATTTTATCTGTATTTTGTATACTAACTGGACGTAATACATGACCATAGGCTTCTGACAAGCGTCATACTCCGTAGAACGCGATACATCCTCTGCACGCTAATTGCTGACCCATCTCTCGAAACGTTGTCACCAGTGACCTTTAGTTTGCAAATTGATGCCCAATCAAAGCTATTCGTGTTTCTCGCCGGTTTTCGCCTATTACCGGCCGGGCCGGAGTAACCTACCGCCTTGACCGACCTGACCTGTGCAGAGTTCCTCACCGGCCTGTCCAGTTTGCCAAGACTACACATTTGGCGCTCAATTGATACGTTTTGTTGCATAAGAACCCTAGAAGCAGCAATAGCAAAATACGTCTTTTCCCAGTGAATTTGGGGAAGATAAGGGCAGTAAGGTCCGGCTCAGCCGCGCCGGCCGGCATGGAAATATAGGCCAAGCCGACTGGTAGATCGCCAGATTTCCGGTGACAAACACTGAATAAAATGAGAATAACTTTATTCTGAGAATAGCTAGTCCGATTTGGTGCAATCGGCCGTAAGGCTCACTCACTCAATGCTGTTGTTTCAAAACTCGGAAAGATGTTGTCGAATTCTTACCGAGCTATAGAACAAAAGCATAGCGGGCGAATTTGATGGATGAAATTTGAAATTTGAAATCAAATTCGACATTTGAACGGGGTCAGCTCTTAGCGTCCAGAGGTTGTGTCGCGCTTTTCATAGAGTATGACGCTTGTCACACTCTTTTTTTATTCACGTATTTACGTCTTGGTATTACTTTTTCCTATTTTAGAAGTCAGGCCGCTCTGCAATTCTGTTGGGCCCGTCCGGAGCCCCCCCTTGTTTTTTCTTCGGCTCCCTACTGTGCGAAGCGGACACCACTTCATCGGTCCGCGCTCGGCTTTGCCTCTGCTGGGTTGACGAGATGAAACTGTCATCAACCCGGTAAAATGGTAAAGGTTGGCTTTTTCATTGGTCTTCAGAGCTGCCATGTCGAGTAGACGAAGCTTGTTCAATTGTTGGCGTAATGTCAAGAGTTGTCAACGTTGTCGATTATGTCAGGAAAATGTTTTTTAAAGAAATTTCAAAAATTTTAAATTTTTAAATTTCTTGATTATCAAACATATCCTTCACCAGACCAGAAAGATCAGATAGATAGTTGTTACATTGTTTCCGACAGTTACATTCGATCCGTTATTTGTTAGTTTAGTATAGTTTTGTCTAGTGTAGTCAGGAGTCTATAAGGAAGAGTGAGACACTTAGCCCTTCCAAGTATCTTAAACTTACAATATCCCCGGCCTAGTAAGAATCCTCGGCCTAGTAAGGCCAAAATCTCGGAGAGGTGTCACTTAACGTTGTTAACCTTGTGTCTATATGCGATTGAACTACACCGCATCTGATTGGTTAATCGCCTTTCCGGCCAAATTTACATGTATACTCGTATCCCTCTCCCTGAGGTCTCGAGGGGGGCCCAGTCACTCGTAGAAGCCTGTAGAGGCGTTTAGCACTTCGCTGACTGGTTGATTTCTAACGACGTAAGGTAGTTAAAAGTCAACCAACCAGCGAAGAGATAAAACCTATTACAGGCTTCCACGTGTAATTGAGACCCAAGAGATTTTGGAAGGCGGATACGTTTATATCCGTAAAGCTGACATAAAGTAGCTGCCATTTGGCATTATGACTTGTGCTCCAATCTCCTATCCTATCTTATCTGCATTTAAGGGAGGGGGGGGGTCACTTTTTTGCCGATTTTTCGACCATCTCCGATTTTGCTCATTTTAACATTTTGTAATCCCCATGGGTCCGCGAAACAAGACAAGATCGTTTTGCGAAATATTGCTTCTATCGTTCTGTACAAGCCCTCAAAGGTGACCTAGACATGTGTTAAACATAGGAATATGAAAAAGTTAGGTTAAAAAGTTTGTGGCAGAAAATTTTTTCGCTGTATAAGAGTCAGAACTCTGAAACCTTTTCAGAACCATTAAGGACATATTGTAGAGTGCAGCTATCTCCTCTGAAGCGATTCTGTTCAGTACTGGATTTTTGGCGAATTTTTGAATCAGAATTTTGGAAAATTGGCCATTTTTGGACCATGAAAAACGGGACCTATGGTACTCTTTTGCTTGTCCTGCACGATTGGCAAAAGCTACAGAAACGGCCAATAGATAGCTGCACTCTACGCATAAAACCACGTCTTATGAAAGTACTCGCATGTTTCTATCATCTACAGTATGCTCAAAAAACTTGCCACAAAACAGCAAATTTTGCTAAAAATGGCCATTTTTCATAATTTTCACATTCTTTTGATAATTTCTCACTCATTATGTGGTAAAAATCACCAAAATTGGCAGATTAATTAATATATCTAGGTCTGTCACATAATGTGGCCAAAACAAATGCGTCAATATTGAACATGCTGCTGTGGCGGCACCTTTGATCTTTATAGGTGAAAAATGTCAATTTTAAAATTTTTCCAAATACAGACAAAATGGGCATCAATCGATAGCTAATGGAACGAGGAGCAACTTTTCTCATACAACCAGGGGTCTAAAATGTTGTCTGTGCAAGATAAAGCGAGTTAAAGTTATAATGGGTAGTCTTGCAAGGTTAGGTCGGAGCACTCAAGCATGCATTATGAACGCCTGGATAGCTGGCCTTGAGCCACGTCTGCACTTAAATATTACCTTAGTAAAGGCTTTAATTTGGTGTATCGGTTAACCCTGTTTTCGGTCGCGTTTGGTCTCCACCTGACCTTGCAGGGCTCATCACCGGAGTTTTCAAGTTTTTCAGCTTTGAACCTGAATAACTCTGTCACAGTTTGATTTTGAACGCTAATATTCTAAGTTATTTTTGAGAACATATGGGGACATATTATGTGTGAAAAGAGCAAAATTCGTGACTATCGATTTTTGACCAAAGTGACCCCCCCCCCCTTAAGGCAACTACTCTTCAAAGTTGAAGTTTCGGAAAAATTTACAAATTGTTGGCTGACGAAAGGAAAATTTTATTACTGGTGCGAGCTATATGGCTGTAATTTGGCATAAAGCCCTATAGGAGTACTATAGAAAGCCCTATAAAAATATCGGCTACTGAGATCTTAGCTGCCTTCCAGCCATGTGCAGCCGTCGCGTTTATGTGCCTTACCACCCCTTTTCCACAACTACCAACATAATTAATTAAAAATTTCTACTGAATCCTAGGCCCAAGCTTCAAAGCTGCCATTTGCCAATATGATTTGGCACATATGCCCCTGTCTGCAGAAAAATACTAGATGTATATATCTTATCTGCATCTAAGGGAAATAGTCTTCAAAGTTGAAGTTTCAGCAAAAATTTAAAAAGTTTTGGCTAACGAAAGGTAAATTTCATTACTGGTGCGAGTTATAGGGCTGTAATTTGGCATAATAGGAGGCCCTATAGGACTACTCATTTGTGCCAAATAGCAAGAAATTCTGCAGCGTGAAAAAATTTTATGTCAACTATAATCTTCAAAAATTGCCGAAACCGATATTTTCAGCCTGTCGGATTCTGTGTAGAGGCTTTCTGCAGCCATAGAAGTAGCAAACCTTCACTAATCGAACTGAAATTTTTTGTGGGTGTGTTTTCGGCCTCCTTGAGTCCAAATATATATCTAAAAAATTTTTAATTTCAAAAAACTGGATTTTTTTCGATTTTCTATACCATTGCCCAAAAAAGGCGTTTTTGACAATTTTTGAAGATTAAATTTGACATAAAATTTTTTCACTCTTCAGAATTTCTTGCCATTTGGCACAAATGAGTACTCCTGTACGGCCTCCATATATGCCAAATTACAGCCTTATAGCTCGCACCAGTAATAAAATTTTTCTTTCGTTAGCCAACAATTTTTAAATTTTTGCCGAAACTTCAACTTTGAAGAGTAATTCCCTTAGATGCAGATATGATACAGACGTTTAGTATTTTTCTGCAGATAGGGGCACATGTGCCAAATCATATTGGCAAATGGCAACCTTTCAGCTAGGGTTTTGCAGCCAGTAGACATTTTTAATGAGTTATGTTGGTAGTTGTGAAAAAGGGTACATAAACGCGACGGCTGCGCATGACAGGAAGGCAGCTAAGAACTCATTACCCGATATTTTTTGACCAGACCCATGCTCTATATCTATATCTTGCCATTAATTTTTTACATTCTGCTTACAGACAACGCCCATCGTAGTTTCCTGGATTATACAAAATGGTGCAATAACAGACGTAATATAAGTACGTTTCAGAATTTCAGCTTGACATTGTGAAAACCCTTCTGGTGCTGATGGCTGCCGATGCTAGTCGATCTCCGATTTTCGGATGGCGTTAAACAATCTCGGCTTTCGTGTGCGTTCTGTTTTCTTTTGCCGTTGTTTAATTCCGCAAAAAGCCTGGGTTCAAATGATGCATGACACATAGAGCTGAATTGTCTCAGTTGTGAGTTCAATTTAAGTCTGAAATTAATTTGTCGCTTCCAAAAATGGAAGAACCGGTCTCATTGTGTGGAACGATTTTTCAAGAGATAGACATAGATTTGCACTATTAAAACTTAATGGGAAAAGTTGGTTTCATGAAAATCAACTGAAAATTTGACATTGAAATTTGAAATTAGAATGCGGGTTTAGAGAAAACGTGTAAGCTTAGAAACGTTTGGAAACGTGCAAGTGGAAATTATGGAACGCAAAACTTTATATGCTTTCGGCGTTTCGGCGCTTTTAGAAGTTCAGCTTAAAGCTTAAAGAAAATAAGCACACAGTTCGTGTCCAACTAGAATTTCAATCCGAAATTAAGTAAAATGTAAATAAATAAGCATAAATAAACAAAATCAATGAAGCAAATAAAATTAAAGAAAATTCAAATTGAGTGTATGGAAACATATTGAAAGAATTTAGTCATAATTGCCAACCTTTGCCTCAATAACCGGATTGGAGACAAACCGATCCGATTCCGCCTGTGCGATCCGATAAAGAGTTTCGAGTACAATTTTTTGAGGCTCTTTTTGGACTCGACCAGTCAAAAGGTTCTGTGAGATTATGTTCAACTGTCCTGTTATAAATATAAAGGAAGACAATTTCACTAAAGTCTGACACAAAAATGTGTGTGCAAAATTGTGATCACGTAATACTGCATTTAATATTCATCGGAGACCCATAATATTATATATTTTCTGAATCGTCGTAATGCGAAGAAAATTCTTATCAATTTGAAATTTCGAAAAATTTCAAAAATTTCAAAATATTGGTTTATCGTGGTTTCTCTCCGGAACATGCACCGCTAAAACTTTCTTTCTTTCGGGAAACGTTTCCCATCTGAAAACACGCAGAATGATGCATGAACAAAGAAAATAGGTTACGGTTTGAATTCTTTATTAGCATTTTTTGATTTTCAAAATCCTTGATCTTTGCAGCTTTTCCAAATTCGACAAGCTATTGCTAGCTCACTACTCAGTAGAAATTTTTTCCTTTTCAGTTTCGGGACCGCTCAGGTATCTACTTTAACATGGTTAAAGTCAATTTTCAATATTTGAAAGTTAATGTTTTGAAAAATTACTACTTTTTGACCCAAAATTTCAACATTGTAGATACATAAGTGATGTGATCCCATTAGTCCTACTACTCCAACGTTTCAATCCAATTAGCTTTTAAATTTTGAAAATTTACTTTGACCACGTTAAAGCAGATACCTGAGCGGTCACGAAACTGAAAACGAACAAATTTCGGATCTTTTCAGGATAACCCACCACAGCTCCAGATTCCGCAAAACTTTATCAAATGAGCTGAAATCTGGTATGGGTATGTTTTCGACCACGCTGAGTTCAAATATCGCAAAATTTTTAGATTTTGTGAAATTAGATTTTTTTCGATTCGTATGGGGGGAGGGACCAAGGGGAACCGAAAAATTTTTTGTCTTCGATTTTGTTGAAAAGCTGTAATCAGGGGTTTTCGAAGTCGCAGAACACGAATCAGAACTTAGGTTTTCGATTCAGGTTTTCGTTTGCTCAGTATAAGCTTGCTTCTTAAGATACAACTTTAGCTTATACTGAGCTGACAAAAAACTGAATCAAAAAACTAACCTCAGATTCGTAAAAATTTTCGGTTCCCCTTGGTTGGTCCCCCCTTACGAATCGAAAAAAATCGAATTTCGCGAAATCTAAAAATTTTGCGATATTTGAATTCAGCGTCGTAGAAAACGTACCCATACCAAATTTCAGCTCATTTGATCAAGTTATGCAGAATCTGAGCCTGGGGTTGGTTATCCTGAAAAGATCCCAAATTTCTACCAAGTACTGAGCTAGCAGTAGCTTGTCAAAATTGAAAAAGCGGCAAAGATCAAAGGATTTTGAAAATCGGCAAATGCTAATAATGAAAACAAACCTTAATCCTGTTTTCTTCGTTCCTGCGTCATTCTGCGTGTTTTCAAATGGGAAATTTTCTTGAAAGAAAGTTTTAGCGTGCATGGTCCAGAGTAAAGCCTCGGTAAACTGATATTTTAAAATTTTTGAAATTTTTCAAAATTTTAAATTGATAAAGATTTTCCTCGCATTATGACGATTTAGAAAATATTGTAATATTATGGGCCTCCGATGAATATTAAATCCATAATTGTATACACACATTCTTGTGTCAGACTTTAGTTTTACACAGGGATTGGAAATATGTTACCAACTTCTTGTTAGTCGCGGCAACTCTTTATAATTCCAATCAAGACATTGCTGTCAAGGGTACTTAATAATTAGGGTACGACAGCAATTAGCTCCATAAATCCATTGTACTCACCCACAAACTGAACGCGTACCAGTTGAACCGGACCCCTTCCTACAAATTTTGCCATCAGAGTAAGTCACTTTCACTATAGTACGACCAAAAAATGTGTGTACAAACTTTGACCGTTTATAGCAGATTAGACAATGGAGCAAACCCCAACAATGTATATATTTTTAGAATCGTCAGGAATTCGAGAATTCGAAAATCCGGGAAAATCCGGAATTCCGGGTTTCATTCACGGAAAATCTAAATTTTTTAATTTTTAGCCCAATTTTTATCGCAATCAAAATTTGGTTCTGACAGTCGAATAGGCCTGGTCCCGCTACACATTTTTGTTCCAGCTTTTCACGAAAATGCACCCAATTTCCGGAATTCCGGATTTTCTAAATTACCGGATTTTAAAATTTTCCTCCAATACCCACAAGATGGGTATCATTCGAAAGCTCTTATCGGGCTGAACAACTTTTGTAATAGAACGAACTCGTGAGAATGCACTCAATTCCCGGAATTCGCGAAAACAGGATTTTCCGGATTTTAAAAATCTTCTCCAATACCCACAATATGGGTATCATTCGAGAGCTCTCGATGAGCTGAACAAATCATGTAATAGAACCAATGTCTGAAAATGCACCTAAATCCCGGGATTTATGAATTCCGGATTTCACTCTAGCTTGGAAGTATTAGCGAATTCCGAGAACTGGGCTCATTTCTGCGAGCTGGTTCTATTACAAGATCTGGTCAGCTCATCAAGAGCTTTCGAATGATACCCATATTGAGGGTATTGGAGAAAATTTTTAAAATCCGGAAAATCTGGGTTGCGCGAATTCCCGGAATTACGTGCATTTTGAAGAGTTCATTCTATTGGAACAGTTGTTCAGCTCGATAAGAGCTTTCGAATGATACCCATCTTATGGGTATTGGAGAAATTTTTTAAAATCCGGAAATTTTGAAAACCCGGAATTCCGGAAATTGGGTGCATTTTCTTGAAAAACTTGTAAGAACAAAAATATGCAGTCTGATGCGCGGGGGCGTGACAAGAGTCCAATTTGTTGGATGGCGCTCCAGCCTGCAGAGGCGATTTTGTACGTATTCCTCCTGTTATACTCTAATCACGATATTGATAGTAGCAATATTTTTACCCAATTCCCGTGTAACAATGGCTTCTCCAACTCCACCTTCATGAATGTAAAGATCCATTTTTAGTCCAGTTAAGGGATAAGGGAAATAATGGGATATATAATATAAATAGGAATGGGATATATAATATAAGGAATAAAGATAAAGATAAATAAGAAAACGAAACAAAAAATAAGAATAAATATAAAGGAAGAGTATATAAATAGTTATCGAATAAATAAATAAATACGTGAATGTTCAATATCAGTAGAATATTAAGTTCCAATAAATTGTCCAAGAATTGATGAAAGCTAGATTGCTGTATAGAGATTTATCTCAACTGTTCTAATTTCGAAACTTGTGACCTTGCAGCTAATTATAGATTATGCAAATTAGGGTTTTGGATCCGGTTAATAATAAATTGGAAGCAGTATGCAAATTAGGGGTTATGAGTTTTTCCCTGTTCCATTTCCAAACTCTGAATTGTATGAATTCAGCAAGCTGCTGAAAATCGTTACATTTATTGCTGCGAAGCGTCTCAGTAAGGTATTAATACATGTGCTTGGGGGGGGGGAGGGATGACCCCCCCTGCGGACCTGGAGCTCACCCCCCCCCAATTGGTCTCTCCCCACAATCCGAACTTTTCCAGTTCTTCGGGTAAAAAACAAGAAAATCTTGTTTTTTCAGCTACCAGGCCGCCGGTTCACAACCCCCCCCCCTCTTGCTGAGCACCTGAAGCTTGTTCAAATGTCGCTGCTCAAAAATTTTAAATTTTTGAAATCCTTAAATTTTAAGCAGATAGACCAGAGAGATCAGATAAATCGTAACTTTGTTTTAGATAGTTACATCCGATCCGTTATTTGTTTAGTTTAGTTTAGTTTTGTCCAGTGTAGTCAAGACTCTATAAAAGTGAGACACTTAGCTCTTCCCAGTATTTTAAACTTGCAATATGCTTGGCCTTGTAAGGCTGAAATCTCGGGGTGATACCACTTACGTACTGTTGTTAGGTTTATATGCGTTTGAACTAAAACTCATCTACTTGGCTAATCGTCTACCTTAAGTCTACGTGTATAAGCGTACCCCCTCCCTCCCCTTGAGATCTCAGGGTGGATCCCGATCACACTTAGAAGTGTATAGCAGCATTTAGCACTTCGCTGATGTTGATTTCTAACGGCATAAGGTAGTTAGATATCAACCAATCCGCAAAAAGCTGAAAACCTACAAGCGTCTACGTATAATTCAGATCCCCAGATCTCGGAAGGGGGTCTGCCTATACACGTAAACTTGACAAAGTAGGTGATTAGCCAATCAGATGCGGTTTAGCTCAAACGCATGGTAACACAACGGTAAGTGGTTATCCCCCCGAGATTTTGGCCTTCATGTTTCGAGCATACTGCAAGCTTAACACACTAGGCAGGGTTGAGTGTCTCACTCTTCCTTTGGTTTGGTGTGGTTTATTTTAGTATAGTTTAGCTATTAATTTATATTCTACTTGCAGACACAATCAATTGGACTTTCCTGTATTATGCAAAATGACGCAAAAACAGACGACCTACGTTTCGGAATTTCTTCTTGATATTGTGAAAACACTTCTGATGCTGATGGCTGCCGATGCTAGTCGATCTCCGATTTCTGGATGGCTTTGAGCAATCTCTCTACTTTCTGGCGCGCTCTGTTTTTTGCCATTGTTTCAATTCGCAAAATGCTTGGATTCACATGATGCGCATGCCACACAGCGCTGAATCGCTTTGATTGTGAGTTCAATTTAATTGTGAAATTACTCTCAGTCGGTACCAAAAATAGAAATACAAATTGTCTTATTTTAGGAGTTAGAGTTAGACAGAGACTTGCATTATTTTGAAACTTTAATGAGAAAATCCAGTTGGCTTCTGAAAAATAAACAAAAAATTAGACATTAAAATTGAAATCAGAATGAGGTTTGGAGACTATGTAAACGTGTAAATTAAAAAATTATGGTATGCGAAATTTTGTGCTTTTTATGCGTTTCGCCACTTTAACCAATATATACATCTGATAAGCATAAAGTTCGAGTTAAACTTAAATTCAATTTCAAAAAACTTAAATTTCAATTTAGTGAAGCTTGTCATGTATTAGAAAATGCAGCATTAAACAATTCAGATTAAATTTATTAAAAATTGGGGTTATATTGCCAACCGCTGCCTTGGTTACCTAAAAATTCAAACCGATCCAAAACAGCTAGTGCGATTTGATATCCTCTTTCTACCGTAGAGACCGGCTAAGTTTGAATTTTTGCAGCCGTTTCGCAGACCCGGTCCTGGAAAGGTTTTGAACCTGCTGGCCCGGCCAGTCAAAGGCTTCGGCGCGCTTTTGTTCAACTGCCCGGTTAGAAAAGAAGACAATTTTGTTATTTTCACATAGGAATTAGATATAATCAATTTCTTCTTGATTCATAACTAAAACAAACTTTATGATTCTCAGATGGTGTATTTCTTCATTAGTTATTGCAACCTTTTCAAAATTAAGAATTAAAGGACAATGCTATCAAGGGTACTTAAGAATAAGAGTACGACAGCAGCTTACAAGCACCGACTCTATATATGTAAGCATGGGTCACCCCCACACATTAGCATAGGGCCGGGTATATACTGGGGGGCTTGTGCCAAAAAATGTTGAGGTTTGTACCTTGAACTGAAATTTTCAAGGGGGCTTGTACCTTACAAGATTTTTCGAAAAAATAACGCTTATGTTATTAAAATTTGCAATTTCTTTCGAAATTTGAAGCAAACTTTTAGACAAAAAATTCAAAATTTTGGTAGAGTTATACGAGATATGAAAAAGTTTGTGTAAAAAGTTTTGGCGAAGCCGAAAATTTTTCGAATTTTGGTGTAAAAACTAATTTTCTCCAGCCATTTTTGGTCATTATTTCATTATCCCATTGTCCCATACGGCGGTAGGGCTAGTATACCTTGTCTTGGTTGGGGGGGGGGGGGAGGTGGCTTGAAACCCCACCAGACCCCCCCGCGTGTGTTCCCCCACAAATTGACCCCGTGCATATTGAAAAGTAGTGAAGTTAACACGCCCCACAAATTAGGTGCTAGTTAGTAAAATCCACTAGAGTCTGATTTGTGAGGGGGGGGGGCAATGGGGCATGTGTCGGTCCAATTTGTTGGGGGAGGCTAGCCTCCGCTTTCCGAGACAATGGTGCTCGCCTT
Source organism: Trissonchulus latispiculum (assembly GCA_030248195.1). Lineage (NCBI taxonomy): Eukaryota > Metazoa > Nematoda > Enoplea > Enoplida > Ironidae > Trissonchulus > Trissonchulus latispiculum. The sequence continues at coordinate 46,607 of JASAND010012206.1, forward strand.
ACATGAAGTATACCTGTCGTTATACCCTCTAATCACGATACGCTCTTGACAGTAGCATTGTTCTCACCTGATTCCCGTGTGAGAACGGCTTCCCCGGCACCACCTTCATGAATGAAAAGATCCATTTTCAGTCCAATTAAGTGATTAAAAGATGAGATATACAGAGATAAATAAGAATAAGGAATAAAGATATATGTAAAAAAAGAAAACAAGAAGAATAAATATATAATAGGAATAAATATAGAATAAATGTAAATAAATATAGAATAAATGATAGTTGTCCAATAAAGTTTCAATTAGTTCAATCAGAAATTGATGAAACGTTGATAGCTGTATTAAAGTGTATCTCAACTGACTCAAATTTCAAAGCTTGTGTGTGGCATTGCAGATAATCGTGGATTATGCAAATTAGGGTTCTGGGTCATTTTCCTATTCCAGCTAATTTGGAAGCAATTATGCAAATTAGGGGCTACTTGTCTCCCCAGTTCCATTTTCAGTCAACGAAATTTAAAGTCAAGAAAAGCAGCAAAAGGCTGCGTTTATTGCACTAAGGAGTTTTGTTATCATGAAGGAGCGCAGAGATGTTCATGGGTCGAGTAGTGAGCTTTGACCCCAGGACCAGGCGCGGGTAGGGCCTGCACGATTATGGAAATGGTCTTGCTGGATGCGGTCCATACATGTGCTTGGGGACACGGGGGTTGAGGCAGATATGTGCAGGAGGGGAAGTTTGGGGGGGGGGCGTGAACCGGGGCCGCTGGAAAACCGGATTTTCCGGTTTTTTGTGCAAAAACCCCGGGAAAATCCGGATTCTAGGCGGATGAGGGGCCCCTCCGGGTGGGTAAGCTACAAGTCTTGGGGGGGGGTGAACCCCCCTCTCACAGAGAGGTCCCTCACCCTACCCAGAAACCGGATTTCTCAAAAAGCCGAAAAAGTCCTGTTCACCTCCCCCTTATTTCCCTCCTGCACATGTCTGGTCCAGGACGGTTTGAGTTCTAAGCCGCGCCCGCAACTGAACCGGTCTGAGGGGCCTGGTCTGCCGAGCCCGCCCGCAAAGCTCATCTGGGCTGACCTTGGACCTTCAATTTGATTGACCGGCTTTTGATTGGCTATCGACGTGAAGTCCGTTCCTGATAGCGCGGCTGGGCTCCGGCCGATATGTAACTTCAGGCTCGTCCAGGCCAGACCAAAGGCAGATCTACTTCTTAGTGGAGCAGCACTGGAAACAAACGCATCTAAAGAATTACCGCGATCCCCGCATTGAAACTGTGTCCGAATAGACCGATAAAGGGTCAACGTTTTTGGTAGGTGATTTTGGATAGGGGTCTCGTTCTTTTCAAATCCTAAATTCGACATTTTATTGGAAACTAACTTCTATGTGCTTTCTGATGCGATGATTAGCCCAACGTTATTCAAACTCAATTACTTCCCGTTCCTGTAGAATTAAAACATAAGGCTTTTATTGTAAAATTGGGTATAAGAATCAACAAACGTCCATACACATAGCCTCAAAGTATACGATCAGGTTCAGAAAATACGGTTTCGAAGCGTATCAATGAAACGTATGTGATTTCGTGATTTCGCATATAGGATAACAGGCTTTAGCAAAGTTGCGTTCACACCTGTTCTAAATTTGTGATTTTGTTCAAAGGTGCGACCAAATTCTGCTTCCTGATTTCTCGATTTGTTCATATCTGTTTGTAACTTTTACCGTTTTTGCCATTTTAGTGTTCACTATCGCGATCTGGATCATTGCTTAGTGGGCGTTAATTTTGCTAGCCCCATTCCTGTGCCAAGATGATGTTACAAGAAGTTGAAAAGCATCTAAAGGTGCATTCACATGCAATAATGGGGAAATTCATTTTTATTTGCCTTGGATTCTATCGCATTTAGCTATCGCATTCGTATACTTTTTACTGCTATATGCTATAACTATATGTAGTACTGAAGTATTTAACAATAGTAAACGAAATAAATAAAATGTCCTTTACCAAGTAATGCAGAATGCAGAATTGCAAGTGCACAATTCCACTGCAAGTAAGGAGAAGATTATGCCACTATCCGTAACGGAGATCCGACCACAATAAGCGAATGTTTCGTCGTTTGGTGGAGGGTTGACAAACATACCCCTTCCCCGAAAGGTGGGCAAGTGTGGCCAAGGTAGGCCCCCCCGTTTGGGGAGGGGAAAGGTTGCAAAGACAGGTCTGCGTTTGGTGGGAGAGGCTAGGCAAAAAAGTACCCTATTGAGGACTCACCAAGACAAATTAAAATTGGCTGAATCTGCTTGGCTGTTGGTGAGTTGGAAACATGCGCCATCGCTGGAAATGGGTACCTCTTTTGACAACCTTCCTCCACAAAATGGGGGCTCCTACCCCCTCATCAAAAAACTACCCACTATGGAAATCGGCTGAAACTACCTCTTGGCTGGCAAGCCAGTAGAGCCAATCCGGCCAGCCGGTTTCCCGGCATCTCCCGACTGGCTGGCCGTGTCTTGGCCGGCCGGTTCGGAACTAATACGTGATATTTCCCATAACCAAGAATAACTGTATGCATTTAGTGCAAAAGCATTTGGAAAATGCTGTTGCCTGCATGTGCTGATCTGCCGGTCGGTCTGCCTGTTCGACCTGTTCCGGTCGGCCGGACCGTTTGCATCACTCGGCCAACAGGAACAGGCCGGCCATGGACCCGACCAGCAGACCATAAATTTTGGTTGCCTCATTTAGCTACTTCCCACCAAACGGCATATTTGTCCCCCCCCCACACCAAACGGGTGAACATTCGCGCATTGTGGTCGGAGCACCGTTACGCAATCCAGTGAAGATGAGCCGCGATCGTTACATATTTCGTCTCCATTCAGAGCTAGAAGTGGCCGCGAAGTTTAGTGGTTCTATTATGAATCCAAGACAATACATCCTTAATCATTATCTGAAATTCCAGAAAAAGTTTCTAATTTGAAGCCCGTTAATTATATCTGCATGACTGATCCTATGCATGGGCACATGTGCAGGCTCCCTGGACTTTCTCTAAATCTGTGTTATGAAACTAAACACTATACTTTAGAAGGAATTAATCGGAATACGCAAAAACAACTACTTAAACCGATAAGTATACTTTATAGCACGGCTCTGCGTGCATTCAGAGATTTATACGCACGCCGTGCGGGAAGCTCCGAGTGTGTGGCACGAGTGCGCGAAGCGCACGAGTGCCACGCACGAGGGCTTCCCGTGCGACGCTGCATTAATCTCTGAATGCAAGCAATGTCGTGTTGTAAAGTACTTATACAACGAAACAAGCTACAAATGAAGCTTGCCACTAAACTAATGAAACTTGATTCTCTGATGCTGCAGCTGAGAGCATAAATTCAAGCAATTTTAACGATTATCTGGCAGTAAATTGCCGCGGCTGCGAGGCCTTTTTTTGGTGTGCAGCTGAGCTGTCTAGGTTGGAGCTCAGCTGCACACACTGCTGCGCTATGCATTTTTCTGCATGGCGTAGCAAATTAGTTTAGGTCCAGGCCTCCCAGCGTGCACCGTGCGTATAAGTAACTTATACGCACGTTGCACGATACAGAAGAGCAACAAAGCTCTCTGTAGCGTGCACTCAGCAATATATACGCACGCAATTAACATAGGAAAAGAGAGAGTGAGTTGTATAAGTGGATTTTATGGCATGATCAATTAGAGAAGCATTGAAGGACTTCAACTTTAGCATCGACTGTCCGGTTGGATTCTTCCTCTGTATCAGCTTTCCGTTCTAAGTTCACAGCAATCAAATCTTCTGAGTTTAAGGGGAGGGGGTCGCCGGGTACCAAATTTTATAGTCACCGATTTCGCTCATTTTTGGGTATAATATACTCCCATATGTGTCCAAAAACAAGACAAATTTTTAGAGTCCAGGGTCAATCCTGTTAAGAGATATTGCAGTACAAATCCCTACAATTTAGTATTTACGCCACTATGCCTCGCTAAGGGCTTCGAAGACGTGTACACATAGGATGCAAAAAACTACGGTATGGTCAATACATCAAATTGAAGCCTCTATCTTGGGCTATTTATTGCTGTGTAAATGACAATGATATGCCAAGCAACGATCGAGAAACGGTGTTTGAACGATTGATCAAGCTCCTTCCGACTGTTATTAACTTCAAACTTTAATGCGCTTTAACTTTCTCATACTGCTCTGTAGAGACTTGGTGCAAGAAGATAAAATGTTCAGGACATCGAGAGCTTCAATTTGATATAAAATTTGGCTATATTTGAAAAATTTAAAACTGCCATTTTTTGACCATCGGCCCCCGTCATCGCACTGAGGCATGCGTCCACGGTTAAACTCCAGCAATTGTACTTAAATTTAGCACAGAACTTCCTTTCATATGTGCAAACTGGCACACCGAATTTGGTTGGAATAGCTCGGCTTTCACCCGACTTATGGACCATTATATCCAAAAAGTTGAGAAAATGACGTATTTTGAAGCAAAACGCCAACGCGGTAACCAAACGTATGAACGTACCCACAAGTAGCAGCATGGATTTTGCGTATGCAAATTGAACCTCTATTTGTGTACTGTGTCAATAAACGGTTAGTTCAGGCCACAACGAAATTTCTGTTTGGTGACGTTTTTGTAAGTCAAATTTGTGCAAAAACTGGCTTCACCCAACTTTGAAAATTTCTAGAAATTTGCTGAGCTAACGCTAAAGCTCCTCATATAGATATTAACACGCTACCTAGTCCAGATTAACATTGTGCCAAGTAATAGCTGCTTTTGTACAGCATTCAAACCTTTTGATTACCGCGAAATTTTCCTAACTTTTTCGGTTTGCTATGTTTAACACATGCCGGGGTCACCGTTGGAGAACTGTTGTGAATGATAGGGAAAATTTTGCAACAAACGCAACTGTCTTGTTTTACGGACCCATGGGGAGTACAAAATATGTGAAAATGAGAAAAGTCGGAGATGGTCGAAAATTGGCGACCCCCTCCTTAAGCAGACAAATCTTTGCTTCCAAATTCCGAAAGCACTCTGACTTGTTTTGCAAGTTAAACCACTGATTTCTGGCATGGATTGAGTAATAAGCCACCCATTTTTAGGGGGACTCAGAACCTCACAGTAGGACTGCATTTGCGATACTAAGGGCCTTTTCGTGCAGCGAGTTAAACGAGTTAAAAGAGTTAAAACTAACCCAATGATTTTGGCCCACAAGGTCACAAGAATTGGGGGGTCGACAGGTATACCCCCCCCTCCGTTTGGAGGGGGGGTAGGCGAAAGTGGTCCCCGTTTGAAGGGGGTAACCAAAACGGGTCCCCGTTTGGGGGGGGGGGGGTCGCTCACGCAGGCTAAGTTTGGCTCATTGTGAGTGGCTGTCCGCGACCCCCCCCCCCCCAAACGGGGTCACTTTCTGCGACCCTCTCCCCAAAGGGAACCCATTTTCAAATAGAAAAAAACTACCGTAATCCTTTGCTAGACCCCCCCCCCCAACGGAGGGGGGTTTCTGCAATCTGATTGAATGTTGGCTACCCCCCCCCCACCAAACGGAGGGGGGTATGCGCTGTCGATTTGGTCGACCCAAACCAAACGGGGGAACATTCGCGTATTGTAGGCAGAGCACCGTTACGCAGTGCCACGAAGAGAAGCCCTCTAGGGGCTTACTCTTCTTCATAATAATAGTTCAATTATGCAATCTTGGTGTTACTTTTCAACTCTACTCTTTTAGTTCGCATACAGAAAGGCCCCATGATGTGAACATTTTACGTGCGTAGGAGGACACGAGAGTCTTGCCATTTTACGTTAAAGTAAAAAATTTAAAATCTTCGCCGAAAACAAACATGCAATTCAATGACTGGTTATGCAAACCACGGGCTGCTTACCTGATCGATCGGGCACTTTATGCAGACGAAATTGAAATTATTATAGGCCGCTGACTGAATCTGAAACCTAACTATAGAACTAGTTGCAGTCTTTCCTCAAATCTTAAACATTTAAAGGTGCTATTTCACTTGTATTTATCACGGAATGCTGAATAATCATGAAACTATGCTTTACGTTAACTCTAAGGCTTAGAATACCGAGTCTTTTGGAGTGAACTAAAATTAAAACTCTGTCTGAAACTGAAATTATTTTTATATTGTCGCTTGAAACATGAACTGAAACTAATACTGTTTTGGTTCGCCAACTGAAGCTGAAACGGAAATTATTTCAGAATTCAGCATATATGTAAAATGCATCAGCATGATTTAAACTCGATTTTACTGGGAAAATTCGATAAACCGCTGAAATATATCTAAATCCGGCTTGGTCAACCAACGGCCGTCCGAGTAAACGTATTACACCCGGCTACTCAGCAACTCCATTATTGAGGCTGCCATTACAGAATATTAAAGAAATATAGCTCTTAAGACAATCACATTTTTATGCTTTGAGGAAATGCTGACGCCAGTTTCAGTCCGAGTCAGGTCTTTACAAGAGCCACAGGTGGACAAGGGTGGGGGGGGGGAGGGGAGGGGGAATTCCCCCCCGCCCTCGGCGAAGTCTACCCGAAGGGGTCGCGAAATTGCTCCCACAAGGGGTAAGAAAATTGGGCACAAAGGGTAAGAAAATTGTCCAGAAAATAGGTTTTACGACTAAAATTTCCAAATATTTTCCGGCTTCACTTAATATTACAATTTTTTGCTAAAAAACGTCCGAAAAACGTGTTTTGGCTTAAAATTCCTGTTTTTTGTTAAAAATGGCAAAAATCGCTTAAAAATTGCTTTCAAGAGAACCCTTAAGAAAAATCGCTCTCACAAGGGGTACCCAAATTTGCTTCCACAAAGGTCAGTGAAATCTGACCTCCCATTTCAGATATGACTAGAGCTTAGACTCAGTCGGCGGCCTAAAATAACTTTTGTTTCAAATCTCCCCCTCAGATTAATTTTAGCTTCAGTGCCTGCATCACCACTTTTAGAACAAGTCATTTTGAAGTTTTGCAGAATTTGACTTTCTGCACCGAACCGAATGGCGCTTACGTGACAATAAGGAGTAATGACCTGCACGGGCCGAATTTTTGCTGCCCGGCCCGCTCCGGCACGTGAAAAGTTTTTCTCGGCCCGCCCAACTAATTCACAATTTAGAAATACAATGGAATACACAGTAACATTTATGAAATAATGCTGAAACTAATTCCTGAAAAGTAGTGTTAGATCAAGAAAAAATGACTGAAGCTTAAAAAATGAGTAGTTATTTCCTAGTAGTCTCGCAAAAAATGCAAGCGGGCCGGACTTAAAACTTAAAACGGACTTGGTCCGCTTGGCTTAGCTCGCGAGCCGGTCCGGGCCGGACCGCGGGCCGTAATGCAGTCCTCTAGTTGCAACCAAGGAAAATATTCCACTACACATTTACCTGCAACACTTCAATCAGAGGATAACTACACTACAATTGCCGAATTTTTTGGTTTGTGTGACTACAACCACAAACCAAGCCTGAAGGATGTTATTCCACTTTTCCTGTCGGAATGGTCATACTGGTTCTGTTAGTCTGGCGGTCTCTTCGAAATGGGACTGCGAAAGGGGAGTTTACGAAGTTTCAGTTTCAGTTTCAGTGCAAATTGAACTTCTGTAACGGATCAAGGTTGGCATGATCAACCTTTCCGTTGCTGGTGAGTAGCTAGGCTAGCTACCCGCTTGGCTTCTCATAACATCATCAAGTGGGCTGGGACACGTTTGCAGGTCCACGCAGGCTCCCAACGTGTATGCGTGGGATTGGGTGGGGTTCCCCCCTCGTGACTTTGGGAGCTACGTGATTGGGGGCAAATTCTACCACTAGGGGGCGCTCGTGGGGATGGTTCAACCCATACACTCGCTTCCCCCCTCACTCTTGTATTATTCTGCCGTTGTGTACACGTCTTCGAAGCTCCTTTAGCGAGGCATAGTGGCGTAAATACTAAATTGTAGGGATTTGTACTGCAATATCTCTTAACAGGATTGATCTTGACTCCTCAAAATTTGTCTTGTTTTTGGACACATATGGGAGTATTATACCCAAAAATGAGCGAAATCGGTGACTATAAATTTGGTACCCAGCATAAGCACACACACACACACACAATAATGTAACTGAACGAAGTACA
>JASAND010012207.1:0-13658 GCA_030248195.1 Trissonchulus latispiculum
CAGGTTAACCCAAGAACTAAATTAAATTATTGGTTTAATTATTATAATTACACAAGTTATTTAACAGACAAAACAACTACGTATCAATTTGACTGAAATTTAGAGTCACGGTCGTAGGTACTGACAACAAGACAATCACAAAGCATTAACGACAATACAAGCTCAGACGTGTACAGACAAGACAGATCAAATGGTAAGCATGGTAACCTCAACTTTTGCTAAATCTCTTTGCAAGTCTCAGTTGTTCTTTGATTCGGTTAAAAGGTCTCAAACTCACAGATCCAAGTTACCTTGATGTTCCGATTCCAAGCGCGTCGTGAGGATCCAAGGCAGGTCTTCCGGAATAAAATGGGAACGGTCAATAAGAAATCAGCGCGGAGGTTAAAGCAGAATACAGAATGAGTCAGAAAGAAACACGAGTCGTGGCTGGCCCCTTTTAAGCAAAATCACAGAAGGTCCAAACTGACCACTAGACAGAACAAAATCCACTTGTAGACTGGTCTCTCCCGTATAGGGCCCTCGGTCTAACAATCCAAACTCGATCAGCGACAAAAATGACAACCGTTCAGTAAGGCAGCACAACCACGACTGACTTGAAAATTTGGGAAAGTTTTTGGTTCTGGGGAAGACCTGTCAATCATGTGTGCGTGACGTGTAAGGCGGAGCTTGCGGCTCCCTTTCGTGTAGTGTGTTTCTCGTGTGCGTGTGTTATCATACGTCACCTCTCCGTGACGTATGAACCCAGCTCTCGGGGTGAAGGAGGCTCCCAAAAATCCCGAACTTAGACGCATTAACCCCACTTAGTTTCCTGGGGAGATAAGTCCCCAAATTTTGAGCTTTTTCGTAAACAGAATCATAAATTTCCAAATGGACTTTCTTTTCAAAATTACTTTCCAAGAGGTACAATTACAGTTCAGCACATGACTTCAAACAGAAACCGCAGATTCGTGACGACACTCAAAATGACCACAAAAATATGCATAAATTTCCAAATATTCAAACAATATCCAAAAGACTTAGCTAGCAACACATACGCGAGAATTATCATTGTCACCAGAATACTCAGCCACAAAAAATTAAATATACAGCCACAAAAATTACTTGTCACCAAATAGTATAGTATTACGAAAAATTAATTGTCACAAAAATACTCAATCACACAAAATTAGCATTAAACTCAGTCAATTCAAGCTTGGACCTAGCATTTCAATTTTTCTATCCTCCACATATATAAGAAGAAGAGTAAGCCAGTAGAGAGCTCCCTTTCAGTGCATTGCGTAACGGTGCTCCGACTTCCCCGTTTGGGGAGGAGGGGGTAGAGCAAGCACTACGGTTTAGTTACAGTTGATATCCAAAATGGTCTTGGTGACCCACCCCACCAAACAGACGGGAATCTGTCTTGGCTATTCCCCCCTGCCCACCTTCCTCACCAACGGGGTAACATTCGCGTATTGTGGGCGGCGCACTGCAGCATAGCAGCTCTATGAAAAGGAGCCCACTAGTGGTTTGCTATTCTTTTATTGCATAATTAATTGTTTAGTCCTGTGTATAATGTAAGAAATGAAATTGCCACTTCAGCACCTGAGACCCGAAAAATTCGGGCCTCGGGTGGGATACTGTATTTTCTATATAAATACTGGTCACCTACGATGTATATACTTATGTTAAGTAAACACCATTTGTAAGCTATGCGCATCCCGGAACAGAGCATTTTTCAGCAAACCCATAGTTTTGTAAATGTACGCCTACCAGAGTAGAGGGTTTTCAACAAACGTTAAACATTGGAACGTGTTCGGCGTTAAACAATGTGTAGCCGCCCAGCGCGTAACCTAAGACAGCAATCTGGTAACTGTAATTTGGTAATTCAAAAACGAGAGCGACAGCCTGTCCCCATTACATATATGCAGTTAAGAACTACTACTACTATTATTATTATTATTATTATTATTATTATTATTATTATTATTATTATTATTATTATTATTGGGTTGCCGCTTTTTCAACAAAAAGGCAACCCTTTAACTTGGGTATGTCCGTTATTTATTATTTATTTATTTCTTCTCCGGATTCTTGTCCCCCCTCTATCTCGAGATTGGAAAGGGGTAGAGAGGTGGTTAATACCTCATTTTGAAGCGCGGGGAGCCCCGGGGGAGCAGAGGTGCTCCCGGAGCACCCCCGTGAGTAAAAATGAGTAAAATAAAAAAGTTGTCCAAATGAGCTCATTTTGGTATCATTCGAAAGCTCTCGACGAGTAATGAAAAAGTTGTAATAGGGTCAAGGCCTGAAATGCACTCATTTTGAGTTATGAGGCCGAAAATGGTCAAAAATGGCCGAAAACGGCCAAAATGGCTCAAAATTGAAATTTCTCAGATCGGGCTCACATCGGTATCATTTGAAAGCTCTCGTTGCGTAGAGAAAAAGTTGTAATAGGTTCAAAGCACCAAAATGTACAGAAAATGAGTTACGGGGCTCCAAAGGGGTCAAAAATGGACAAAACGGCTAAAATGGGTCAAAATTGGAAATGGGCGGATCCGGTCGATACCGGTGTCATTCGGAAGCTCTCATTGAGTAGATAAAAAGTTGTAATAGGGCCAAAGCTCTTAAATGTACGCAGCTTCAGTTATGACTCCTGATAAGAGGAAAAATGCCAGCGGCAACCCATTCATGATACTTTGCTTGTTGTTATTATTATTATTATTATTATTATTATTATTATTATTATTATTATTATTATTATTATTATTATTATTATTATTATTATTATTATTATTATTATTATTATTATTATTATTATTATTATTATTATTATTATTATTATTATTATTTATTATTATTATTATTATTATTGTTATTATTATTATTATTATTATTATTATTATTATTATTATTATTATTATTATTATTATTATTATTATTATTATTGTTATTGTTATTATTATTATTATTATTATTATTATTATTATTTTTATAATTATTATTATTATTATTATTATTATTATTATTATTATTATTATTATTATTATTATTATTATTATTATTATTATTATTATTATTATTATTATTATTATTATTATTATTATTATTATTATTATTATTATTATTATTATTATTATTATTATTATTATTATTATTATTATTATTATTATTATTATTATTATTATTATTATTATTATTATTATTATTATTATTATTATTATTATTATTATTATTATCATCATTATTATTATCATTATTATTATCATTATTATTATCATTATTATTATCATTATTATTATCATTATTATTATCATTATTATTATCATTATTATTATTATTATTATTATTATTATTATTATTATTATTATTATTATTATTATTATTATTATTATTATTATTATTACAAGACTAGTGGTTAGATAGCTATTTTTAGTAGTTTACCACCATCCAGTCAAGCAGATTGATGTAGATTCAATCATGTTTTTATAAATCATGATAATTTGTGTAATCAAAAATTACTTCATTAAATCTTCTGCCGAATGTCGGGTAGTAGTAATCATTGGGTAGTTTTGTCACCGAATCGAAGAAGAGATGCACGTTGCGTAACTACAGAATTGAATGAAATGTCGTTACAAAAATATGGAGAATTTGAGATTTAATCTTGATACTCTTTGTGATGCTCCTTGATCATCATAAAAAAATTAATTTCTAAATTTAGAAAGCCATACAAAATCAGAAGTCATGGATCAAAGTAGGGTAAAAGTAAGTTTTTTCCTTTCAAAACTCACACCACTAAAATCCTCCGCAAAATAACGCGCACCTTGTAGCCCTTCTCCTGGTCGCAATAATGGTTCAATCAGAAAAGTTCAAGAAAAGAAAATGTAAGTTTTATTATTTTCTACAAATTGACGATAAAAAATTCCATTATTATTGTTATCGTAAAAGTTAAGGTAGTTTATTAATATAATTATTATTATTGTTATTATTATTATTATTATTGTTGTTATTATTATTATTGTTATTGTGATTATTATTATTATTACCTATTGTTATTGTTATTATTATTATTATTATTATTATTATTATTATTATTATTATTATTATTATTATTATTATTATTATTATTATTATTATTATTATTATTATTATTATTATTTTGCGATTAGGCAAAACCACTTTTGAGATTAGCCTTGTTCCTGATTTGCTGCTAGGTGCGTACTTTAGTTAGAGCACGGTTAACCGCAACAAAACCATAATTACCCCATCTGTGGGAAGAATGCGTGAACCATCAGGCCATGAGGGAAGTCGAGCAAACTGGTATCATTGATATCCTCCACTCTAAGGGTCTTCTGGACGGATCGGTCCGAGATCAAATGTGAGAAGGAGACCGTCTGAGTGTACTCCTTCCGAACACAGTCCCGATCACAGCTCCCGTGATAGCATCCCATCAGTTTCATCTGATCCCGAAAGACGGGTCGAGCGCAGGCCAGATATACTCTGGGCGGGCAAAACTGGTCCGGATCTGACTGGGAGTAGGTGAACAGGGAACAGTTGCACTCGGCCTCCGTCGCCCTCAGCATGCAGTCGAAGGTGCAGGCCGTGTGGCTCGCGATCTGAAACCCGTGCAAACAGTAAACATTGACTTAACAGCGGTGTTGTTGCCCGGCCTGCTGGCCGGCCCGGGTCCTATTTCATATACATTACATTTGTTGCATTGTAACTACAATGTAGTTGAAATTCGGTTTCATATGCATTCTTACAATGTAATGTAGTTACACTGTATTTTATACATTACAATGTAAGTTACATTACAATGTAGTAGTTCCCTTAGTGTTTTGAATAGGCTGGAAATGTAACTACATTGTAGTTACATTATCTTAGTTTCATAAAAGTATTTCAGGTATTTTACATTACATTTTCAGTCAAAATGTAGCTACATTTTTGACTGTGGGCATGACGAGGATAAAGTGGGCTTTTTCCGTTAAGATGTAATGTAGGAAATGTAATGTAATTAATGTAGTTTTATGAAATAGGCCCCCGGCGGTCGGTCTGTTCCGGCTGGCCGGTACTTAGTTTTGCCGTAATTTTGGTGCATTTTACAAACGCTTTTAGCATTAAATGATGTATTCAGTTACTCCAAGTTATGCATAGTAGATAAAATTATGTATCGGGCGGCCGGCTGTTTCCGACCCGGCCGGGTCTTGTCTGGTGTGTGCTACGCATGTACTTAGACTACATGAGGTAACTTACCGCATATGTAGGTTTGTATCTAGGAGCAGTCATAGCAAAATATTACTGACTGCAGAAATTATGAATTGCTACTGGTGGAGAAAGTGACACATCTGCAAGCCTATTAAGGCTTCAGACTTCAAGCCTATTTAGGGCTCTGAAAGTCTGCCTCTGCCAGAGCTGAATTTGACAAGGCTGCTCTTGAACCAGGCCTAGCGGTTCCTTAAATTTGCACGAAGCCGAATACCTTTGAATTTTCATCATCATCATCATCATCATCATCATAGTCTGTACAGTCTTGTGTGAAATTCTGCTCCGAGTATGAGCCTTCCACAAAGACTCGCGAGCCAGACGGAAGAATTACCGGATTCACAAAGCTTGGCGTAAACCCGCTCAAAAAGTTGACCAAAGTCGCCGATCCAGCCAGTCGATTGTTGCTGTTTCTGGACTGAACGAAGCGCCGGTGCTGCTGCACATAGACAAGAGCACCGCCAGCCACTCCCGGAATTTTCTGGCTACCATTGGCAAACTGCAGCGTCAGCACGAAGCACATTCCTGCGTTTGTCAGCACACGCATGCTGCTGGACGGGTCACAGCACGGCAGAGCAGCACCGTCAAAGGAACAGTAGAGTAACGTTTCCTCACAGGTCACAGAAACTCCTAGCAGGAACTCTCTGATGTTAAAGCCGGGATGTTCCGCCATATAGTCTTGATACAGAGATTCTCTTAGCTCCAATTCCGCCGGAGTATAGTCAGAATGAGATAGGAACGGGTCAACCAATCCTTCCAGAAAATATTCCAACAGCTCAGGACCAACTCCCAGCCGGTCTGCTTTGGTCAAATTTATCCAACTGGCCGGACAGAACCTAATGCCAGGAAAAATGGGGGCCCTGGGGAAGTATTGCGATACTAGAAACTTTGGTTTCTCAAGATATTCTATGATGGCGGTGTATCCTTCAAAAACCAGCACCCCCACAAAGAAGCAAATGGTTGCATATTTGTACAGTCTTTTCACACGCACAGTTTCACCGGAACCAGAACTGGTGCCAAAGTTCATGGCAGCTGAATTATCTTATAGCATTGGAAAACGTAGAAGTAGTCACGACCTTGTATCTGCACAACTTTACTCTTCATTCAATAGTTATTGTTCAACAGGTTAGTTTTTGCTTGTAGAGATATCCAATAATATTTCGGCTTGCAATAACCCGCAGTTGTTTAAGTGTCCTCCTCTTCTCGACAAGAGCAACAAATGCGGCAAATTCAATGTTTCCCGGTTCATTGAAATTTATTTGTTTAAGCATAACTTCCAAACAAAACTGCTCTGAAAGCTGAAAGCTGCGCTCCAGGCAGGGCATAGGTCATCTTACATGGCAAGGGATTGTATGTAGTTAACAAAAGAATTCCAATCCATTTTAATTTCTACTTTCAAGCTGCGCTTTAGGCGGTGAATAATCAAGGCAAACTCGTTTTGATGGGAAAACGCAATCTAACAAATTGGAGTACGCAAGTTCGCCATGTTTTATCCAGACCTTGGTCACAAAAATAACAAACTAAATGTTTAAAGTTGAGACGGCTGAAAAATTCCTAAAACCAGTCTTTTGAATAAATACTGTCTAAGCGACTACGAAGTGAAAACTACATCAAGAAATAATAATGTAAGGGAAGCAGGCATAGGAAAGATTGACATGCCTGATATGGGAGTTCAGCTGATGGCCCTATGGCGTAGCGGTAGCATGTCTGTTTCTGGATCAGAAGGGCCGTGGTTCGATTCCCGGCCGTGATTCTTTACTTTCAATGGTGAGTGAAAAGCTGAGTCTCCCTCTTCCCTTCTCTCTTCTAAATCCTGGTTTCGTGGGTACAAATGTACCTGACGCCTCCCGTTCGGGCTTGTCCTCGGTTTCTTACTGATCCACCAGCCCTGGTAGAAGCGCCAGCGCCAGCCAATCTTATCAATCTTTCCTATGCCTGCTTCCCCTACAATCACGAAAATGGCCGGAGCAATTGATGTGTCACCCGCCGCAATCTTGATGCTATTGGCGTGCCAACTTATTCATTCTGAAATAGTCTAATCTTGAGATAATCTAAATCTCCAGATTCAAAACGTCGCTGCAACACCAACTAAAGGCAATCCAACAGACTCCAACCCCTATCAAAATCTTCTCAAAGCAAATGAATAGCCATCATTCAAGACAGAGTTTACTACAGATCGCAGCAATTATTGAACAATGAATGCATCGAAATCAGACTTCTAAAAGCGTTTTTAGTAATAAAGTGTATAACGACAGAGCTGCAGAAGTGCACCCTCTTTATTCATTAATATTTATTCCATTTTCACAATATTATAACTCAATTTCAGTAACCATTTTCAAATCACACTTCTTTATCTTTATCTTTAAGCTTCGGCACATTCTTGAACTGCCAAATAAAATTAATATGTAAGCTAAGAACTGGAACTACAGTCCTGGCCAGAAATAGTGTACCCATTTTCGCGAATATTCGCAATTTCGCAAACGACATTCGCAGGCTAAGCATATTAAATTTCTGCGAATGCGTGCGAATGGCCTTTGAAAAATGCCTTCGCGAAGAAAACTTAATGTTAAGGCTTCCAGCTGTGAAGCTAATGTGCTTAGATAGCGTCAACTGCTTCATTAGCAAAGGCTAGTGGCCTTCAAATTGGCCTTGTTTGCAACAGGCGCCCGAATGAAGTGCGAAGGGTCACAAAAGTCAGCCTTCGCGAATGGCTTTAATTTAATACCTCTAGGCAGGTGGGAAGGCGATTCGCATTCGCGAAGACACTATTTCTGGCCAGGACTGTAACTTATCCAAAGTTGGCATCTTAATACTGCACTGAGTCCATTATTCCTTTAATTATGCTATGAAAACAACTGCACGTTAAACAGACACGTGAATCTTTTGTACAGTTTTCACAAAATAAGTGAAAACTCCTAAAAAAGACAGTCCAATCCAAAGTCCAAGATGACCTCCAAGAGCCGATACCAACCCGTTCAATGATTGATAGTTAACCTCTTTCACGGTAACGATCCTGCAACAAAGATATAAGTAGAATTCAGAACGATGCCAGCTAATATTATCGCAGTGGTCCGGTTTTAAGATAGCATAACTAACTTTTGATTTTTTGACCAATAACTTGGAAATTTTGTATGGGTGCACACTGGAGGCTTATAAATTCAAAAATGAAACATTTTAAAAATTTTAAAAAAATTTTAAATTTTAAATTCTTGTTCAGTAGGACCAAGCGGAACCGAAACATTTTTCGAAACAAATTTTGCTGAAAACTTGCATAGGGGGTTTCAGGGGCGCTGAGCACGAATCTGAAATCCATTTTTCGATTTAGGTATTTGCTAAGCCATAAGCTAAAGTTGTAAGCTTAACATGTAGGCTTATACTGAGCTAACGAAAAGCTGAATCGAAAAACGGATTTCAGATTCGTGCTCTGCGCCCTGAAACTCCACCACTACGCAAGCTTTCAGCTAATTTTTTTCAAAAATTATTCGATTCCCTTAGTCCACCCTCGCCAAACAAAAATTTAAAATTTCAAAATGTTCTATTTTTGAATTCATAAGCCTCCAGTATGCACCCATACATTATTTCAAAGTTATTGGTCAAAAAATAAACAGAATCAACTATTATGACTGGGAGGGAAAGCACAAGACACCCAAATAAATTATTACTTAAATCGATTAAAACCTTGACTTTTAAACTAAAGAATGTGTTTTAAACTCGCGCCAACTTATTTTTCCGCCTTTCTCCTACAAAGCTTTAGTTTGCATTTGCTTGAGTACACTCTTACCCCATCTGCGGAAAGAAAGCATGAATAAGCATGCCTGCACTGGCATTAACTTTAGCCGGACCTTCTGTCTTCTGTTCCGCCCGTGCATCAAATATCCAGTCGTACTTCAGCTGGGCGAAGGACGTCTTTTGAGTAATCATTGTTCTTTTGCAGGGTCTTCGGCAACGTGTATGATAACAGTCGGTGTACTCCGCTTCATTGTTGAACAAGGGCCGGACACAGTTGACATAGACCATAGGCTCACAGTATCCCACAGTTTCGCTGTCTGTAAAGGTGAACAAATCGCAGCCGCAACGCTCCTGTGTTTTGTTCATCATGCATTCAAATGTGCAACTGGAATGACTGTTTGCTAGCTAAAACACAGACCCAACAAATGCAGTTTAGTTAGCAAACTTAATAAGCTGAATCAAAAGTAACCGTACGATAGGCTACTGTACCCTTCCTAGCGCAAACAGCCTGTGAGATGCAGGGCACAAATCGGGGGGCCTTATACACGCAATTTTGACATAAGGTAGGCGATTAGCAAATCAGATGCGCTTTAGTTCAAACGCACATAAACACATGGCTAACAGTGTTAACTGTGCATCCCTAGATTTGGGCCCTAATATGTTGAGCAGAACAACAATTTGTTTTGCACATGGTTCAATATTTTTGAATGGCAGTTACATTTATTCATTGTAGAATCTTTGGCTTTCAGGTCCAAATACGTACAATGCTGCATCATTAAAGCGATGGTGAGAAAAGACTACATCATATTTGATATGGAGTCCAACCCCTATGTATGTACAACTTTTCTTGCGCTAAGCAGAATCAAGTCAAATGCCTCCCAGAATGTGCTGGTTATTTTTGTTATAGGAACCACAAACAATTAAGCTCAAACTACATATTTCTGTATTTAACTAAGTAGAAGAAGAAAAAAAGGCAGCAGCGAAGGTCCGAAAAAACTTAAGTCATACCTGCGGTGGGACTCGAACCCACAAATTTTTGCGCGCTAGGCAAACGCTCTGCCAACTTAACTACGGAGGCACAGCCGCATCAAGTTCGTCAATTTTCACAACGTGAACCCACGTATGTAACAACTGATATAGTTGTGATTTAATCTGTAACGCTGTGTAATTAGCTTATGGTATGACGAATTCCAAGCAAGAATTCGTAACGATCGTACGAGTGACTGGAAGTTATAAAATTTACTTGGTGCGCTAGAATAAAGGAGTTTGCTCCTACTGCGTTAGTAGTAGTTTGATTACCAAAAACTTCTTCCCTACTTGTTTACTCGGATTGTGGGCTTTGCCATAATCAAAGCAGTTGCTCTGAAAGGTTTGTTTGGACACTTCGCCTTCCAGAAAAAGACGAGTACTGGACGGTACAATTATGGGGTTGGTGAAAATTGGCGTA
Organism: Trissonchulus latispiculum; assembly: GCA_030248195.1. Classification (NCBI taxonomy): domain Eukaryota; kingdom Metazoa; phylum Nematoda; class Enoplea; order Enoplida; family Ironidae; genus Trissonchulus; species Trissonchulus latispiculum. The sequence goes on from JASAND010012207.1 coordinate 10,412, forward strand.
AATCCGGAAACGAAATTCAGCATCGCTCCCTCGTCAATGTGTTTGTTGAACATTTTCACGGATTCCAAACCCGGATATTGCTGTAGATAGGTTACAATTCCACCGGCAATACCAGCAATGGCTTGTGTACCGTTGGAAATCTGCTGAGTTAATACTAGACATAGACCAATATTGGTCATCACTATTCTCGTATTATTATTTTTGCAGCACGGTTTCTCAATTCCGTCAAACGAGCAGAACAGCAACAACTCCTCGCAAGTGAATGCAATTTCGCGAAAAAATTTGTCAATTCGAAATTTCGGATTCTGCCGAATATAGTCTTCGTACAGCAGTTGCCTTTGATCTAATTCATTTGCCGTGTAGTTTGGATGACTGAGGAAAGGATCCACAAAACCTTCCATCAAAAATTCCAGCAGATCAATGCTGACTCCTCTTTCGTGGAGTTTCGTCACATTGATCCAATTCGACGGACAGATCCGTAATCCGGGAAAAGTCGGTTTAACGGGTTCATAGTCCAGCGTTATGGCAGGGGGCTGAGTGATGTATTCTTGGATGGCTAAAGCCGATTCATACACCAGGATAGCCAGAAAAATTACAGATATTGAGTGTTTTATGATCCGGTAATATTTTATTATGGCTTCTGATTCGGAAGATTTCGATTTGCTTCCCATTTCTACTTCCGTCCAGCTTTTGTTTGTCTGTATGGCTCTCTGAAACAATCGCTAGGTTCTCTAAGTACCGAACGCTCAGATTAGTTTATGGTTCAAATTTAGTACAGTTTAAATGTTCCTGTATCAGTGTCCTTTCCGTCAAGTAATCAGCGAAGCTAATTAAACAATGAAAGAAAGTTGCACACCACCAAGCGCCCGAAAACATCGGACATCTGGTGAGACTCGCACCCGCGGTCTCCTGTTTAACGCGCAGGCGCAGGCAGGCGATCTAACCAACTGAGCCACAGGTGCTTCAGTGGAATGAGCTTAACCGAAATTGAATCCAAAACTTTCAACCCACAAGTGCATTTCACACCGCAAATGGAGCGAGATAACTTGCTCGTGTAGAAAAGCTGAGCATTGTTTGAATGTTACTGTATTGGAGTCCTATCCGTCAAGTAAATTCAGCTATGCTAAGGGAAAGGGAGTCAACCAGTTAAACTTGGCAACTCTTTTCATTACCACGTGCTGGCATAGAGATAAACTTTAAGGTTTCAAAATAATGATCAAGATCACCTCCTTTGGAGCTCTACGTTGCCACTTATATGCATAAATACCAGGAGCAATTAAAATTTAAGACACAATTAACGTTTCGTTTGAACTAGTTCTGCATAGGTCAGAGCTAAGACAGGTTGACTCCAGAACTTGTTGCAAACCGGCTCATCCAGCAGTATATCAATAAGTTTGAATTATTGGTTTCCTTCTCTTCTGCAGACAATAAAGCTTGGGTGAAAAGAACTCTCACTGGTGCAAGAATAATTGGTAAGAAGTCAAAATTGAAATATTAACTGACAAAAATTACATATGCAAAGAGCAAGTCCTTTTCTAACCGACATTCCTTCAATTGACTCGACTCTTAACTTGATGTAATGATTGCCTTTAGAGTGTATAGGCATATATTATAGTGAAGTCACTCTTCAAAAACACTTTCTACAAATATTATCTGCCCACAAGAAAACATAATAAACCTTAAAAACGTCCAAAAACTACATGAATATGAATCTTATTTAAAACACCGACTCGAATATGGGGATAGTATAGCCAAAACTCCTAGTTTAAATTAAAAATAATATTTTAAAATAAATTTTTTAAAAACACAGTTTCTTTCTTTCACAATAATGTTTCTTCTTCTTTTAAAATAAACGCATTAAGGCAAAGGCCTGGGTTTGATGTTTACGCAGTTAAGGTGGTGATTCCTTTTGGGCACATATTGTTGGTTGACGGCTCAAAGCAAGATGAAATTTTATGAAACTTTCCAAAATAAGTTCATTTATTGTTCTAAAACCCTCCGCGCAATCCCGCTTCAAAATTTCGAGATGTCCGTTCAGGACGGTTTTCCCCAGTTTGTGACAGTTGAGCACCAACTGCAAGTTATGACTATACTCATTTGAGACATAGCCAATTTTCTTATATTGGTGTTGAAAACTTGTCATTTTTGCAGAAATCGAATAATCCACGATTTCTTGAGCTACGCAAGCCGTAAAATTTTACAAAGGGTGTCGATTTGAAGGTCTCGTGAAGGCCGATTATCCGAGGCATGATAGTCTTCCAACTGCTAACCAGTGAGCTGCTATCATAAAAAATGTAGTTTTTGCAAAAACATGACCAAATTTTTTCTAGCGATTGTGGAGCAGTTACAGAGCAAGCTAGACGGTTGCCACTCACTAGACGTGCCTTGACCCTTTTTTAGTTGCCCCGATTGCTGCTTTCTAGCTATAAGTGGCCGCTTGCTAAACTTGGGAAAAGTATGCAAAATCCAGGTTGCGCAAACATTTTAGCTAATTTCTTCATAACGAAGAGTGGTTTTATGATAATTAAAAAAGGGAAAAATATTTGATACTAGAATCGAATGATGGCTGCCGATGGCTCCCGAAAAAATTTACTTTAGTCTGCAAAAAATCGGGAAATTAAAGTACTTCGAAAATCCAGGAAAATAGATTCCGGAGACTGAAGTTAGTTTCATTGTATTCATTAGAAAGCGAAAATATTAAGCTCCATTACAATATAAAAATGACTTCTTAACTCCAAGTAATGAACGAGTAATAATAGTTCCAAGTTGATGTCTCCAAAAGGAATCACCATCTTAAGGTGTAAAGTTTTGGCCCCAGAGACTGGATAAGAGGCGACCAAACAACTTTACCGGGGTGCTGTGCGCTGTGGACTGGATACGCAACCCGGACTGGAGATTATTTTCCAGGCCGACCTCGACAAGCCTCGCCAATTAGAACCCGATAATCGTGAAACTTAAGCTCACTCCCAACTGAGTTACCCAAAACCTAGGCCCTAGAGTCCCTACTTACCGAACTAAAGCAAATCTAAACTTAGCTACAAAACAAAAGGCCAAGTGGCCGTGATACAAAATTTACTATAAAGACTGGAGGGGGGAATTATACAGATGACAGAAAACCGTTTACACTTACAAATGGTATCCAAAGAATGGCATAGTGAAATTACAGGCAAGTAGATGGACCATAAAATATAAGAAATACGAATAATATACGCCCCGATAGCCAAATAGTTGGGTGCTCCCCACCCAA
>JASAND010012208.1:0-83129 GCA_030248195.1 Trissonchulus latispiculum
GGAGGTAGGGAGAATAGGTCCAGCTCACTTTTAAAACCAGGAAATGACTGTGCATCCAGCTGTTTAGCCATGACTGAATACGTCAGGTTTTGCTAACTTTCTTCTCTTTCTTAGCCTTTTTATGTTTTTCGAGTGCGGCCTAAACCCAATTCCTTCACCTTCCTGTTGCAGCTCTTCTCCAACAGTTTTCATTACCCTACCAACTGCTTGCCTTCCACGCTTCTTTAATGAACTTTTGACATCCTTTCCTTCATTAAGGTAGTCTCTTGCAACCTCACTGCCTGTTCGTAAAGCCTCCTTCCCAACATGTACTCCAACCTTTCGAACCGTCGGCCAGATTGCTCGGAATAGACCTCGAAATGAACTACCTATTCCTTCACCCCGTTGATAAGGTACGCCTGAGTATGTAGGTAAGGCACCCCCTGTTTGTAGTAAGGCGTCTTCCCACGTCTTGATACTTCTGGATAATATATAGTTCTCATTGTCGCAGCTTTCTAAAGTGCAGTTTGACAAACACCTTTCCAAAAGCAAACTTAACAGGTTGACCACTATCATCGTTGATATTAATTTCAATGCTATTAAATTCCTTTTTCAACACAGGCACGTAGTGTGGATTATGGTATAGCTTGCTAACGCTATCACCGTGTTGTCCTTCCACATTAACCACTCTGATTAATGGAGCTAAAGCATTTCCCACTATTTGCGGTGCAACAACATCACAGTAAGTATACAGTGAACAGAATCCTCCTCTCATATCAGCTTCATAGTTAGCCACAAACTCCAACAAGTTGTAGGCAGCTGTGCTGTCAGGTGCAACTTGTTTGCCTTCCAAAGATATAATCTTGTTAACTGACCTTACAGTTCTTTTCGAACGGAATCCCAGAATTTCGTTCAAGTCATCGCTTAGTCTTAACTGATAGACAGCCCCTACCTTGTCCGCTGGTACAGTATACAATACTCTGTGCCTATAGCTATCAAATCTAAATTCTATTGGCATAGCTTCACCAGTAGTAGGGTGAGGCATCTGAAGAAGAGTGAAATTGATTGCTTGACACAGATCATCAGCAGTTTCATAATGTCTTTTTGGTAGTTGTTTGATAATTGGATGTTGATTGGGATAGTTAACAGTGACAGTACTGTCTTTGCTGATAAAGTTACCCCATATTACAGGATACATCATTTCAACTAGAGCCACTTCCCACTCCCCTTCCAAGTCTATGCGATGAGGAAGTCTTACTCTGTAATGAGCTAGACTATTACTCTCAAAGTCGCCAGTGTTACTGGGTAGTTGCAGGTAAAAATCCATCGTTTTCACTGATCCAACTATTAAATTTGTCTGGATATCCTAACCACTTGACGTAGTATTCTTTCTTCCCTCTACGTTTTCTAGTTTTTATTACTTTCTCAACCCAATAGCTATCGGGGTCCTTGACAACTTGTAACTCCTGCTCATAAAATCTTCCTTGAATGTCTTCTCCTTGCAAATCAATTAAATGGTACATAGCTGGTGACAGGTTTGAGCTGATTTTCACAATTTTGAACAATTCTTCTGACCAGTTTGGAAGATATCCCTTTTCAAATAGTCCTTTGGATTTGCTAATTCTGACTATGTCGTCTATATTAAACTTTGCCTTATGTCCCACTTTTTCATTGTACAGATTATGATAGACCACATGGGTGTTAACAGGATCGGATGCTTCCAGAGGAGTCATTCGTATGCTTGAATGCTTTGTATTGTTATATGCTTCCACCAGCTGTGACAATACTTCTAGATAGCGATAGCTTCTGGTTGTAGTAAAATGCTTCCACAACTTAGTCTTTATTGTACGATTAAATCGTTCGACAATGCTACATTTGATATCAGGATTATCACATGTATAAAAATGAATATTATTATCCTGGAGGAGGTTCTGAAATTGTTTGTTGAGAAATTCCTTTCCTCTATCTGACTGCAACTTCTTTGGAACTCTGCCACTCCTCAGAATTTCCGTAAATGCCTTGTGAATCTCTGGACCGCTTTTGGATTTTGTGGGTACAGCCCACGCATACTTTGAAAAAACATCTATACACGTGAGTAGGAATCTACATCCATCATTTTCATCAGATACTCTTTGCATATCAGCCAAATCCACCTGCCATAATTTATCAACACCATCTACAAAGTACCGTCTTCTTGGATAGTTTCGACGTATTGGTTTATGAAGAGTATAAGTATACTGTTTACTCAGCCACTTCTTCACGGCTCCAATAGTAACATTGGGATCTATAGATTTCACGTATCTATATAGCTTGACAGGACCTGAATATGCAACAGGACTGGAAGGAGAATAGTAATAGTGCTTCAAAGTGTCTTCCATTTCAACGTTTTAAGAGCAATACCAGTTCCAGTTTGAAGTCTTCGACGTAGCGCGTCAAGTCTTTGTGATGCTGGCCTTCTTGGTGTAACAGGCTCTTTTATGTACTGCCATCTGGTAGGATTCCCAACAAATTCACGAGGTACGTTACTATTGCGTAAAGCTTCCACCAAAAGCTCCCAACCGATTGCAGGACTTTTAGTTGGTCTATTTCTTACGAAATCATGGATGAGGTCAACAATTCTAGAGCCTTTAGCTTCTCTACCTTTGTATGCAATCTCACCCTTTTCATTAACTTTGAAGTCTTCAATGTTTCGTATATGATTCATAAGCAACTCTGCAGTTTGTTGTAGACGAGGAGGAAGTGACTGGGTAATGGGATCTTGCATAATATGCTCCTGCTCTGGTGCTTTCTGTTTTACAATAATTTCCTGACCCTTGTCATTCAGCATTCGTCGGCGATAATTGTGCTGTCTATACAGTGCTAGTTTAACGTCTTCAGGGTACTTACGTTTCCGCATCGTTGTCTTCATTTCAGTATCAGCATTCTTTTCATGCTTCTCAAAATAATCTGGACGTACTAGTATTGAGTACTCCATTATCTTTTCATAATCAAATCGGTTACAAGGCTACCAACAACTCCTAAAAGCGGGGCCAATAAGGCTGGTATGAAACCTCCGTTCTGAACAATCTGTTTCTTTTTCCACTGTAAGGATTTCCCTTTATCACGTAGTTGACGTAAAATCTTCTTATGACGTTTTAACCGCTGTAGGTCTTTGTCGGGAAGCTTAACGTTACTGGAAAGCACATTCTCCACACAATCGCAGATAGTTTTTATTAACTCTGTATTAGCATTTTCAATCAATCCTTTTCTCTGCTTCGGATTGCACTTACAGAGTACCTTGAGGTAATCAGCATTCTTCTCGAACCGCTGCGCCATTATTTATACGTGTCGGCTTTTTATTTATACGCGTCTGTCATCGTTTTTATGTTTTCTTTAGTTTATAAACACCATTCGGCTCATCTGGAAATATAGTTGATCGTAATCTGAAATCATCTGGAGTGTTTTGATCCAAATCAATTAGTAGATAGCCATGGGGCTTAAGGGTAGCATGATTATAGGCTTGCATGAACCCGTCAACTTTACCAGGAAACATTTGTTTAGCCAGATTGATTGGTGTTAGTTTATCAGCAGGATTCTTCATTAATACTATATACTGAGCATTTATTCTGTTTGTTCTCTTCTTATCATAGAATATGTCTTGGGTAATGTGTATAACACTACAAGACCAATGATGACAACCTCGGGTAAACAGTTCAACAAGCTTCGTGTTCTTTTGCACTTCTGACATTAAGTCATCAAGTACTACTAGTGTAGGCTTCCCCGTCTTTAATTCTTCTAAAGTAGGAATACCTTGGTAGAATTCTATATCAAACAGATCTTCATAAGCAGATTGCCATTCAGTGTAGCACCATACAATTTTTTGCGGAGGTGGATTAATCATTTGATCGGCAAACTGGATCAATCTAGTGACAAACGTTGTTTTACCTGCTTTAGTAGGTGCAGCCACTATACACGTGAAGGGGTGTTGGAGCTTTAGAAAGGGCGTAGCTATGACAGCCATTTTTTTAAAACAATTCAGTTCAGGTTTTTATTAATTTAGACTTCATATATTTTCAATAGATCACTCCTGCTTATATGTATTGAGCCGATTCGAGCAAACATGACCTGCTGATCATCAATCATACAGAGTTGGACATCAAAACGTTCAGCTATATACGGACATAACAGACTGTCAGTTTCTACCATTGGGCATCGTCTACCATTAAAACACTTCCATAAAAAGTTTTGTATCTTATGAAATTGCTTAAGTGGGTATACACGTTGTAATGCATCTTGCCGTATGCCTACCATACCATCTGGTAGTAACTCTACTGTAATTGGAGTCATACTATCATTAGCTGTGGGTTGAGTGATGCTTACAGTTGGTTTCATGCATATGATGACACCAAAATTTGCTAGGGTGAGTAATGTAACTATCGTAATTATACCATACAGAGCGTAAAGGGTGCATTTGCTCTGTACACGTTTCTCCAGAGTAACCTCCATTTCAATAAAACACTGAACACCAATAATTCTTTTTATTAATTCATACATTCATACATACTATATATACATAATGTTATTGTTTTTCTCTTTTTATTTCTTGCCGAATGTTCATCAATATTTCACCAAGCATATTCTTTCCAATCCACTGAGATGAATCGTTAATTGTCGGCTCAGCAATATCCATCCCGTTAGCCCAATACCCATCAAATTTGGTAGCCTCTGCTAGAACATCATTTCCGGTACTCAACAGGAGTTGCTCAACATCCGGGTGTTGTCTGGCCTTTTCTCTGACTGCATAATCCATTACATCATTTGCAACTAGCATCCACTGATCTTCTTGATATCCTTCCACGTGTTTTCCATGTTGCTTTGCCAAGGAAGGAGACCATGTATTCATAATCTTCCAGTAAGTTGTCCAGTCGTAGAAATATTTAGCCTTTTCGGCTTGATAATACTGTTCGACAGTGCGATAAACCACCCCAGCAATTGAGATGGGTGCTCTGTAGAAAGTGCTAAATGGGTGCCATCCAGAATAGAAAAGGGTAGCCATTCTTCCATCCTGTAGTTTGGACCGTAGGGAACAAAACATCGGTTTGTCTTCATGAGCCTGTTGTTTATGTTTGTTAAGGAGTCGCAACGTCTTAAATGTTTCTCCACAACAGGTTCTTGATTCTCTGTCTGAGTGAATCTTGCGAATATGTTGACGACGCTCTGCTTTGTTATTAAAAGTAGCACTGCACATAGTACACTTATTGTCCTCCATTATGATAGCAAAAATGTTTTTTCAATAGATGTTTTCAAGTCTTCTTATGTCTTTTTATGTCTTTTTATGTATTCAAGTGTTCATATTGCTTTTCTACTTGACCATCGTCAAGGTCCTTTTCTACTTCTATGCTAACTTTCGGGTACAAATCGACCTCTTCTTCTATAGCAAACCTTCTTGCCTTAGCAAACCCGTCTTCCCAGCTGTTAGCTGTTCCCCTGGAATACACAACGTCGTTTCCTGATTCGTTGTTGGAGACAATAATTGACCACCTAAACCCTGGATTCTTTTGCCTAAGCTTTTGTTGGAAAGGAGATACTTTATAGTCTTCGTCGAAGCGGTTGCTCTCCTTGTCTATAGACTAGAATTGTATACTCTTTAGGGGCTTTTGTAAGCCCAGCTCTCATAGCCTGTTGTTCGGCATCGGCGAATGCCTCTTCGTTTGAATAAAACTTAGATCGGGAATCTAAGACTACGTCCTGCTCACTATCATAAATAATCCACCCACTCATGATTAACAGCAACGTCTTTATTTAAGCTTTTATGTTTTCAATTGCATTATAACCATAATGTTGACTAACAAAATACATAACAATACCCTTATCGTTAAAAGCTTTTCTAGTAATACTAAGCATGTGGGCAATACTGATAATCCACAGGAAACACAGTATAATCATCCAAACTCCCATAATTAAATACAGTTTCCAAAAATAAACATTATACAACAGTAAACATGTTACACTGTAGTAGTTTGTATTCCCCAGCCCTCTATAGGGTATACTACAACTTATGCTAGTAGGAAACAGTGACATATCATCTCCTTTCAGTATAGGTAATAACAATAGAACAGTGACTACTGCTTGTCCGCAAAGTATAATGAGTGTTAATGTCTTACAAAACAGCCACACACATAGTGATGATCTTTTGTGTTGTAAGAATTCATAATTATCATCTTGTTTGAAGTGTTGTATGATGCGACCAATGTGAATGCTTGACTTTTGACCATAAACACTCCATGTTAAGTGAGGGCTATAGGTTACCATTGCTTGAATCATCAGTATGAAACCGACGTACGGGTAAATGTAGATGAAGAATGGTGGGTAGTAGCTGGTATCGGGTCCATTAATGTAGCAAGCATGTACAAAGTATGTAGATGTTGGTGAATTTGTATGCTCGTATGGGATCTGACAGGTAATGGAATCACCCACCTTCTGACTAGTGATGACAACGGCTGATGCCAGAGCCATTAGGGGAACAGTAAGTTTGAATATGAGAACATCCAACCAGTCTGTTGCAGTGTAGTCAAAGCGAACCCAGGAGGTAAGAGTAGAAACGCTACTTGCCGCAAAGAACATTGTGAAAACACTGACTGATCATAATGGTTATAGATTGTTTATATGTATTTTCCAGTTAGCTAGATCAATAGCTATTGCGCAATCACACAAAGCCAGAGGCACATACACAGAAGGGATGCAATCACTATTGAATGATTACTGGTTCATTCCGGATTTCGTAATGAGTCATCTACTATATAGTTTCCATAACCAGTTAATTCTAGTTTGTGATTCTAGTTAGAGTAATTACATCCCCAAAATATAGTTAGTGCAACCGGTTTGTTCTGGTTTTGATGCGTCTTTAATGTGGAATTCACGTGACATTTGCAATTAGATACTTAGAGAATAGCAAGCATAATCGGTTATTTCCAGTTTTTTGACGAGTCATCGTGAAAATCACGTGAATAAGCGACCTCGAAATACATAAAAGGAGCGACAATCTACAATATGATCATTCTTGAAAATGACAAGCTATAATCAAGACGGTTTTTTATGTGAGTATTGCGGAAGACTTTTTTCTCACATGAAAAGTCTTCTCCGGCACCAACGAGAAACTCATGAAAAATCAACGAAACATTCCTGCCCTCAGTGTCATCGCTCTTTCACCAGAAAGAGTAATCTCGTTGTCCATCAACGCAGTCATTACCGTAAGTCACCTGTAGAAGATGGTCCCGCTATGAAGAAATCGCGAGATACCACACCTGTTAAACCATCCCTTGGTCCTGAGATTCCCTCTGCGAAGAAATCCGCTGGTACTACACCTATCAGAAATCAACGCTCTTGCGGTACCCAATCAGCACTGGACAATGTTCTTGTCGTAAGAACTGTCTACCCATCAGAACCAACAGCTGATCCTGAACGTTACCTGTTTTTATCATTGGGTCAGATCATGGCTTTGGTCGAGGAACAACTATCGAAGCATCAGGGACTGAAGGTTTGGCTGTGCATGAAAATACTGTTTGAACGGGACACGAATCCAGATGAAACGATTGAAGGCTACTTCAACTGCAAATCCAGGGTTATCTTACCTGGAGATGACGTCATTATGGAAGTCAAGGAATGCTTTCCAGAAATTTTACTGAACATTGAATCCCTTCTGAGGAAGGGTTCTGGTTGGGTAATCAGGGAAATTCTCCAGCTGGAATGTCACTGCACCCGTTATCGTCCCCTCCGTGGTTCATCATATATACCTACTCCTAAGCACATCGCTGGGAAAGAAGCTGTAATTAATGTTAAAAACGAAGACAATCAATGCTTCAAGTGGGCAGTCCTTTCTGCTCTACATCCTGTGTCATCAAACTATTATCCTGACCGCATAAATCACTACACCTCCTATGATGATGAGCTGGACTTTACTAACATTAACTTCCTTGTTACCCTTCAGGTTATGCCCAAATTTGAAAGACAAAACAACATCAGCATCAATGTTTATGGAGAAGCTGATAACAATGTAACTCCTCTATATATCAGCAAGCATGTAATGGATAAACACATCCATCTTCTACTGCTGGTTAAAGGGACGAAGCAACATTACTGCTGGATCAAAAATCTTGATAGATTGCTGTCAAAGGAAAGACGAGATAAGGCAAAGAAGTACTTTTGTCCTCGCTGTTTGATACCCTGCTACAATGAACAGAAGCAGAAGCAGCACCTAGAAAGATGTCAAAAGAATGAACCTTCCCAGGTTGTAATGCCTGGGGATAAATGGCTTCACTTCAGGAACATGCACAAGATGCAAAGAGCTCCCTATATTATGTATATTAGCTCCCTATATTACTAAGGCTTAACAGAGACATTGTTGTCGGCGTACACAATCTTAGAAGATATGATGGACACTTAATTATGCAGCAGATTGGAACTGTTGCTAAAGAGTATCAACTGGAACTCGACTGTATACCTAAAGGCATGGAGGACTATTTGTGCTTTACACTAATTCGGAAGAAGACTAAAGAGGAGATTGGATGGAAAATCAAATTCATAGATACGTGTCAGCTGATGAACAGTTCGTTGGAATCACTCACTGCTAATTTGGTTAAAGATGGTAGAGATAAATTCGCATGCATGTCCAAACACTTCAATGGAGACAGTCTTGATATGCTCCTACGCAAAGGAATATATCCCTATGAATATATGGACACTTGGCATAAATTCGAGGAGACGTCACTCCCTGCTAAAGAATACTTTTACAGTCAACTAAATGATACCAACATCAGCACTGCAGACTACGAGCATGCTTTGAACATTTGGAATCACTTTAATATTCAATCACTTGGACAATATCACGATTTATATTTGCTGACAGATGTATTGCTACTGGCAGATATTTTTGAAAACTTTCGCATATTTGGACTTGAATACTATGGATTGGACCCTGCTCATTATTACACCCTGCTCATTATTACACCCTGCCCTCCTTTGGATGGGATGCATGTCTCAAAATGACTGAGATTGAGCTGGAGCTGTTACAGGATCCGGAGATGTACACGTATTTTGAGGCTGGGATACGTGGTGGGATTTCAATGATCTCCCATCGGTATGCAAAAGCCAATAACCCCATATGTCCAGACTACGACTCATCAAAACCAAACACTTGGGAACTTTATTTGGATGCTAATAATTTATATGGTTAGGCTATGTCACAGCCATTACCCGTCAGAGACTTTGAATGGATGGAATCATTTGATGAACTCAACTGGTTAGAGCAGGAAATAGACCAGGGAACTGGCTACGTGTTGGAAGTTGGTTTGGAATATCCCCAACATTTACATGACTCCCACAATTCATACCCTTTGGCTCCTGAAAGACTTACCATTACTGATGATATGCTCTCTCCCTATGCTTCAGAGCTGAAGAAGGAGTTGGGAATATCATCAGGAAAGGTGGAAAAGCTGGTTCCCAATCTTCTACCCAAGAAGAAGTACATTATTCACTATTTCAATCTAAAACAATATCTTACGTTGGGATTAACCCTTACTAAGGTACATCGAGTCCTTAAGTTCACTCAGAACCCTTGGATGAGACCTTACATCCTGTTCAACACCGAGAAGAGAAAGCTTGCTAAAAGCGAGTTTGAAAAGGATATGTATAAACTGTTAAATAATGCAGTTTTTGGAAAGACTATGGAAAACGTGCGAGCTTATCAAAATATTAAGCTTGTTACTAACTCTAAAAAACATGATAAGCTTGTATCCAATCCTAGATATAATCGCTCTACTATATTCTCTAATGATTTGGTTGCTGTGTCTATGAAAAGGGTAACTGTAGAACTTTGTAAACCTATATATGTGGGATTTAGTGTACTGGAGTTATCTAAATATTTAATGTATGACTTTCATTATAATTATATTCTACCTAAATATGGCAAAAATGTACAGTTATTATTTACAGATACGGATAGTTTATGCTATCATATAACTACTGATAATGTATACAATGACATGTTACAAGATATTGATTTATTTGATACTAGTGATTACCCAAAGGATCATCCTTTGCACTCAACTAAAAACAAAAAGGTGTTGGGTAAAATGAAGGATGAAACTATGGGTAGTCCTGTTGAAGCATTCTGTGGAATACGTGCTAAGGCATATGCAATTGTTTGTGATGGGATTGAGAAAAAACGACTTAAAGGTATTAAAAAGTCTGTAGTAAAAAAGGGGGTTCATTTCAAACATTATGTTTCAACTATTTTTGATGGGTCTACTATGTATTGTAGCATGAACTTTATTAGAAATGATAGGCATAAATTGTACAGTGTACATGTTAATAAGAAGGGACTGTCCCCGTTTGATGACAAAAGGTATTTGTTAGATGATGGTATTACCAGTTATGCTTATGGACATTATAAAATATAATGATAACTGCATGTGTAATTGTATATAATCATGTATTCAATAAAAGCAAACAAAAAAACCGTAACGGCAGCCTTAAGCCGTCTGATGAGACCCTTTGGCAGGGGTCGAAACGGTTCAAAACTAGGTCGCAGTACTTTTTGATGAGGTAGACTAGTTTTCAGGTGCTGGGTGGGCACCTGAAATTAAGGTGCCGATTTGTAATAGGCTGGAGTCAGGTGCCCCTTACATTTGAACTGGAGATGGCACCATTTTTGCGGTCGGACCCGGGTTTTATACCTACTGATACAATCAAACATTATATAAAATGAAATGCGATTGATTGTATGTATATGTTTTAGCACAAGGACTGTCGACCACAAATTCTTTAAACTGCATATATATACGTATATATATATATATGTATATATATATACTTATTGTTGCTTTCTGTTGGTCCTGCTAGCGGTTGTTTGCATAAAATATTTACGGATCAGGTAGCTCAAAAAGAAATTAATCTAGCGCCACCCCTAGTCACCACGCAACCGGTACGGGAAATGTCATATTGAGAGCAATGCTTACCTTTGCAGTTCCTAACAGAGTAATTACCTATATATTTCCTCCCGAAAGACGATAAGTTCGCGCGAATAGGGCGGAAGGAGGGAATTCCCTATTCGGCGACAAAGCTGGTTTCTTTCATTTTAGTCGCCGAGTAGATTCCCTATTCGGCGCACAAAGCTGGTTTCTTTCATTTTAGTCGCCGAGTAGATTCCCTATTCGGCGCACAAAGCTGGTTTCCGTCATTTTAGTCACTGAGAAACGGCATTTTTCCGCTTCAGCAGAATCTCAGTTGTAACTGTGCACCGTGTATTTAACATTCAAGTCTTTCCCTATTCTACCAAGTTGGTTGCCCGTCGAGGGCATTTTCCCCCCTAGTATATTCAAACTTATCAAACATATCCTTTGCAAAAACTAGATTAGAATTAATTGGTCCGATTGATCGTAGAAATCGATTGGTGGATTTGCGTCGGTGCGTCGGTCGGGTGCGTCGAAATCTCAGATACTCTTGTCTCCTCGCTTCGTGAAAAGACGCCCATAGAGTCGCTGATATTGAACTAGGTTCGTGAATTCAGAAAACAAATTTTCAAATCCATTGTGCGACTGTCGTATAAGGCTTATTGCAAGCCTCTTCTGCATAAATGCGCTATCAATATGCTTTCAAAAAGTAGAAAATTCGCGCCAAATGTGCGAAATGTTGTGGTTTTTTGTAGAGATGCACCGGGGCCGCCACTACCGGTGCCGGGGCCTAAAAATCAAAAATTTTCTTAAAAATTTAAGTTTTTCATTAGTTTCATGTGTACAAATGTTACTATTATTGTTTTCATTCAAATAGGTGGAAAAACAAACGATTTGCAACCATTTTTATATTTCAAAATCCCAAAATTTTGATCAGAAAGTGTCAAAATTCAGAACCCTTTGCTCAATTGGTCCCTGTCAGGGCCCCGGTAGGTACCGGGGCCTGATCACCGTTCCGGAACCGGGACCGGGGCCGAGACCAGGCCCCGGTGCATTCCTAACTAATTTTTTGCCCTGTTTTTTATTTTTCCTACCTTTCCTCCCTAACCGCCCCTCTCGGATCCGCCCCCCGTACCTATGTACATTCAAACTGAAAGTTTTCAAGAATATGCTGGGGTAGCGCTTCTACCAAGAGAAAATCCAGAACCAGCAGTGAGGGGAAGTTCAGTTTTTACTGTCTTTCCGATCACGAGTTAGACATGCTATATATTCACTACACACCTCGGAGACCGAACCATCAGCTGAACTTCCATATCAGGCTTATCAATCTGTCCTCCTACCTCCTATGCCTACTTTCTATCCCCCGGGCTTCATTAAAACGCGTTCCGCGGTTTTCCACTTTACTCTGTACAAAAGGCCTACCTAGCACAAGAGGCCCCGTATCCCAACCTGTGCATACGCACTAGCTGCGCATGTACAAAAGGCCTACCTAGCACAAGAGACCCCGTATCCCAACCTGTGCATACGCACTAGCTGCGCATGTACAAAAGCAGGCCTCCTACTCTTCCTATTTTTCCTATTTTTTCCTATTTTTCATTATTTTTATCTAGTTTTGGATTATTTCAGTATTAATGTCTGAGATAATGTTTAGTGTCTGCTTTTAATCCGGATTTTGAAATTTTCGGCTTCGCCGACAAGTGTCTGTCTGCAATCTCAATCTTGTGGTTTCGCATCTGATTTAAAGCTTTCCTTTTACTTAATTAATTTAGTAATTATACGTATGTAGATCAATCTTTTGTGATAGCTTCCACGGTTTTATTTAGTATTTAGTTACGCAGTCGAGCTCGAGAGCAAAAATGCACAGTTAAAAACAAAATACGCACCAAAATACGCAGCCGAAAAATTCGTAAATTGGAATTTCAAGAGGGCTGTAAATTAGACAATTTACCGTAGGATGGGCTCTGCCGCTCTGGGTCGGTCAAAAGTTTTTAATCGCCTTGGTCTCCTATTCAACTTAATTTTTGAAATCAGCGGGTCCGAAAACCTACCCCTACCAAATTTCTACTCCCTTTCTACCACATTTCTTCTAATTTTCTCAAATCTTGTTTCTTCGGACACTTGGGGGGAATAATGCGAAAGACTCCTCTCCTGCATCCGTATATACCAATTGCAAGTTACGCAACTATGAAGCTTGGAACGTGCTAGTTGCAACTCCTCTGGTTTTGGGTGTCTTACATGTATTAACAGAGAGTTACACGAGAAAGTGCAAAAATAATTTGTTAATATTTTTCAGGGAACAAAAGCATTTGATTCGGCTTCAAAAGGGATATTTTGCAGAGAGCTTAAATTACCTTGGCTATTCTTCAATATTTCAGATACGTATATATATTTCGATATTTCAGACAAACTGTAGATTTGTCAAAATCTTGAAATTTAAATTGGATTTTTGCAAACTGTTTAATGACTTCCAAAATGGTTAATTATGTTTCCACCAAGCTTTGAATTTTCGAAAACCTGAAATGCTGAACATTAATTCCTCCCAGCAAATGTCGGAATAGAATGCACGAGTAAAATCAATAAAATCTATGTTAAGAGCAACCTAATGTGGCCAGTTACAAAATTTGGCATTTCAGAGTTCAAAATTTGATGATACGAAGATATAATACCGCTTTGCGCCTATTTCAGATGTCGAAATTTGGCGATATCTGATTTTTCAAAATCAACTGCTCTGGTTACATATATATATATATATATATATATATACCTCTTGTATATATATACCTTTTTAATTCTAATTTGCAGTTTCAATTTTAAGTGAAAATAGATTAACTTTGTTAACTATTAAATGATCCTGTACCTCAAGAATAAAAATTTAGCTTATTTCGGCTATAGAGTCAGTTAACAGTTAACTTTTCAATCTGTGGTCAGTGCAGTCTTTCAAATTTCATGCGAGAGGTGGGCGTGATCGCGTGCGGTCGCGATCATCAAGGGTGCGGGCGCGGGGCGATCGCGGTCATTCAAAAATGTGTCCACCGCCAACTCTGGGATCTTGATCACCTCCTGGGTCCGGAGGATATTTTAGCTTAAAAACACTTTATGTAACTTCGTCATTTTTTAGCGATTTTTCGCAGTTTTTACACTTATAAACGTAAAAATTGGAAAACTTTTCCCCAAAAATGACCCCCCTCCATTTTGGGTGGAGTCCCCCATAAAATAGCCTAGGAATAAGCCAGTGATCCGGAGTTGTCCGAGGGTCGGATTTGGGTGAGCCGACTACTTTGGGCACCGTAGTCGGAGAAATTGGGCCTCGGCAGCCAAACTTTACATAATACGCAACGTATTTTTTACAGGGGGCGGGCCCCCCGAAATTGATCTCCCCCCCCGAAAATGCCTCCCCCCCCGAAATCGCCCCCCTCGGGATTTTGGTCTTCCCCCCTTAATGAGGTCTACATTTTTTCCAAAAATGGTCAAATTTCCAAAAATTTTCCGGCTTCGCCGGAGATTTTTACCTAAAAATAGCTATTTTTGGTTTAAATCCTGGCATTTTTGAGAACTTTTTGCGCTTCTATGTGCAAAATACGCCAAAAAATAGCAATTTTGGCTCATTTTTACCAAAAAATCTCCCCCCCCCCGGAAATTTCATCCCCCCCACCGGGCCCGGGCCCCCCCCGGGAAGCCCCCCCCCGAAAACAATCTCTAAAAATACCCTGAATACGTAATGTTACGGTTTGTGCTTGTGGCTATTACCGTGCAAAAAAATTTCGGCTGCTGCCTGTTAGCCGTCTTGGTGGGTTTTTTGTGAATTTCCGGGGTGATTTTTTGCGAACACTGCTATACCGTTGTTCTGCTTTGTTGTAAGTAAGCTTGACGGTGCTAAAAACTAAATTAATACTGTAAATTCAATATTGATAGGCTTCATTTAACTTCCTATATTTTCCTATTTTTATCTTCGAAAATTCCTATTTTTTCCTATTTTTTGCAAGAAACAATTCCTATTTTTTCCTATTTTGTCAAAATTGCCCAGTAGGAGGCCAGCAAAAGGCCTACCTAGCACAAGAGGCCCCGTATTCCAACCTGGGCATACGCACTAGCTGCGCATGTACAAAAGGCCTACCTAGCACAAGAGGCCCCGTATCCCAACCTGTGCATACGCACTAGCTGCGCATGTACAAAAGGCCTACCTAGCACAAGAGGCCCCGTATCCCAACCTGTGCATACGCATTAGCTGCGCATGTACAAAAGGCCTACCTAGCACAAGAGGCCCCGTATCCCAACCTGTGCATACGCACTAGCTGCGCATGTACAAAAGGCCTACCTAGCACAAGAGGCCCCGTATCCCAACCTGTGCATACGCACTAGCTGCGCATGTACAAAAGGCCTACCTAGCACAAGAGGCCCCGTATCCCAACCTGTGCATACGCACTAGCTGCTATCCCAACCTGTGCATACGCACTAGCTGCGCATGTACAAAAGGCCTACCTAGCACAAGAGGCCCCGTATCCCAACCTGTGCATGCCCACTAGCTGCGCATGTACAAAAGGCCTACCTAGCACAAGAGGCCCCGTATCCCTACCTGTGCATACGCACTAGCTGCGCATGTACAAAAGGCCTACCTAGCACAACAGGCCCCGTATCCCAACCTGTGCATACGCACTAGCTGCGCATGTACAAAAGGCCTACCTAGCACAAGAGGCCCCGTATCCCAACCTGTGCATACGCACTAGCTGCGCATGTACAAAAGGCCTGCCTAGCACAAGAGGCCCCGTATCCCAACCTGTGCATACGCATTAGCTGCGCATGTACAAAAGGCCTACCTAGCACAAGAGGCCCCGTATCCCAACCTGTGCATACGCACTAGCTGCGCATGTACAAAAGGCCTACCTAGCACAAGAGGCCCCGTATCCCAACCTGTGCATACGCACTAGCTGCGCATGTACAAAAGGCCTACCTAGCACAAGAGGCCCCGTATCCCAACCTGTGCATACGCACTAGCTGCTATCCCAACCTGTGCATACGCACTAGCTGCGCATGTACAAAAGGCCTACCTAGCACAAGAGGCCCCGTATCCCAACCTGTGCATGCCCACTAGCTGCGCATGTACAAAAGGCCTACCTAGCACAAGAGGCCCCGTATCCCTACCTGTGCATACGCACTAGCTGCGCATGTACAAAAGGCCTACCTAGCACAACAGGCCCCGTATCCCAACCTGTGCATACGCACTAGCTGCGCATGTACAAAAGGCCTACCTAGCACAAGAGGCCCCGTATCCCAACCTGTGCATACGCACTAGCTGCGCATGTACAAAAGGCCTACCTAGCACAGGAGGCCCCGTATCCCAACCTGTGCATACGCACTAGCTGCGCATGTACAAAAGGCCTACCTACAACAATAGGACCAGTATACAAAACTGTGAATACGCACTAGCTGCGCATGTACAAAATGCCTACCTAGCACAAGAGGCCCCGTATCCCAACCTGTGCATACGCACTAGCTGCGCATATACAAAAGGCCTACCTAGCACAAGAGGCCCTGTATCCCAACCTGTGCATACGCACTAGCTGCGCATGTACAAAAGGCCTACCTAGCACAAGAGGCCCCGTATCCCAACCTGTGCATACGCACTAGCTGCTATCCCAACCTGTGCATACGCACTAGCTGCGCATGTACAAAAGGCCTACCTAGCACAAGAGGCCCCGTATCCCAACCTGTGCATGCCCACTAGCTGCGCATGTACAAAAGGCCTACCTAGCACAAGAGGCCCCGTATCCCTACCTGTGCATACGCACTAGCTGCGCATGTACAAAAGGCCTACCTAGCACAACAGGCCCCGTCTAACAACAAGTGCATACGCACTAGCTGCGCATGTACAAAGGCCTACCTAGCACAAGAGGCCCCGTATCCCAACCTGGGCATACGCACTTGCAGCGCATGTACAAAATGCCTTCATAGCACAAGAGGCCCCGTATCCCAACCTGTGCATACGCATTAGCTGCGCATGTACAAAAGGCCTACCTAGCACAAGAGGCCCCGTATCCCAACCTGTGCATACGCACTAGCTGCGCATGTACAAAAGGCCTACCTAGCACAAGAGGCCCCGTATCCCAACCTGTGCATACGCACTAGCTGCGCATGTACAAAAGGCCTACCTAGCACAAGAGGCCCCGTATCCCAACCTGTGCATACGCACTAGCTGCTATCCCAACCTGTGCATACGCACTAGCTGCGCATGTACAAAAGGCCTACCTAGCACAAGAGGCCCCGTATCCCAACCTGTGCATGCCCACTAGCTGCGCATGTACAAAAGGTCTACCTAGCACAAGAGGCCCCGTATCCCTACCTGTGCATACGCACTAGCTGCGCATGTACAAAAGGCCTACCTAGCACAACAGGCCCCGTATCCCAACCTGTGCATACGCACTAGCTGCGCATGTACAAAAGGCCTACCTAGCACAAGAGGCCCCGTATCCCAACCTGTGCATACGCACTAGCTGCGCATGTACAAAAGGCCTACCTAGCACAGGAGGCCCCGTATCCCAACCTGTGCATACGCACTAGCTGCGCATGTACAAAAGGCCTACCTAGCACAAGAGGCCCCGTATCCCAACCTGTGCATACGCACTAGCTGCGCATGTACAAAATGCCTACCTAGCACAAGAGGCCCCGTATCCCAACCTGTGCATACGCACTAGCTGCGCATGTACAAAAGGCCTACCTAGCACAAGAGGCCCTGTATCCCAACCTGTGCATACGCACTAGCTGCGCATGTACAAAAGGCCTACCTAGCACAAGAGGCCCCGTATCCCAACCTGTGCATACGCACTAGCTGCGCATGTACAAATGGCCTACCTGCATAGCACAAGAGGCCCCGTATCCCAACCTGTGCACACACGCACTAGCTGCGCATGTACAAAAGGCCTACCTAGCACAAGAGGCCCCGTATCCCAACCTGTGCATACGCACTAGCTGCGCATGTACAAAATGCTTACCTAGCTTACAGAGGCCCCGTATCCCAACCTGTCCATATGCACTAGCTGCGCATGTACAAAAGGCCTACCTAGCACAGGAGGCCCTGTATCCCAACCTGTGCATACGCACTAGCTGTGCATGTACAAAGAGGCCTACCTAGCACAAGAGTCCCCGTATCCCTACCTGTGGATTCGCACTAGCTGCGCTTGTACTAATGGCCTTCCTTCATAGCACAAGAGGCCCCGTATCCCAACCTGTGCATACGCACTAGCTGCGCATGTACAAAAGGCCTACCTAGCACAAGAGGCCCCGTATCGCAACCTGTGCATACGCACTAGCTGACGCATGTACAAAGGCCTACCTAGCACAAAGAGCCCCGTATCCCAACCTATGCATACCCACTAGCTGCGTATGTGCAAACACTACGTATATATATATATATATATATATATATATATATATATATATATATATATATATATATATATATATATATATATATATATATATATATATATATATATATATATATATATATATATATATATATATATATATATATATATATATATATATATATATATATATATATATATATATATATATATATATATATATATATATATATATATATATATATATATATATATATATATATATATATATATATATATATATATATATATATATATATATATATATATATATATATATATATATATATATAATTTAGGTGCTAGCTAATATTGTACGTACGTGCTTTTTGTTTTCTTTTCCAGATTTTTTATTCACTGTTTTTATTTCTTTCGTATTATACTTCCAGTCTGTTTCCATGGTATTTATTTTTCATCAACATCCATTGCATCCATTATATATTCAATTGCTGTCTGAAAAATAAGATAATATATAACAAAATAACATAGGGAGGTTAGTAAATAATAATATGGTTAAAATAATCGCAGTTTGTGCATTTTAAAATTTTATTAAAAATCCAGTATATACAGTATATATGTATATACAATCTTTATAGTCTCATGTACAAACATCGTTCAACAGGTAGTTGTATAGTTGTTGTTTTTCCTGAGTTTTTTCTGAAATATCCTATATCTGGGTATTGGTTTTGAGATCATCTTCTGCCTCGGGAATGAGGACTGAAAATCTTTGCGCAAAGACATCGTTTGTGGATCATGTTGAGGACGGATTCCATATTAGGGAAGTGGGGTTTATCCGCTATCAAGAATAGACTACCATCTTCGCAAATCTCCAACGTTACTCCGCGGATCTCCACCAACAGTCCGTCCATTCCTTCCGCCGAATCGTTGATTGTATCCAGTTCAGGAATGTTCCCTTTTCCGAACACCATGTCGTGTATAATGTCTAAGTCAATGTTGTTGGGTAGCTGAAATTGCATTTCAATCCGTCTGACGAAGATTCTGTCGCAGCCTTTTCCGCGAACTCCATCGGGTTGCCGGATACTTTCCCTCAATTCTTCTTCCATACATCGAATCGTCGCCAAACCTTCAGCCAAAGTCCCCTGTCCAGACATCCTAAATGTTCCACCGTTCAGGTAAAACATTGCACAAAAGTTATTGCGCTGCACCCAGTAGCCTTGCACCAGTTTGCTGTCGAAATAGCTGCCTCCTTGCAATCCTTCCAAGTACACGCACGCCGGAAATGTACCATTAAAGACAATGTTGACAAGATTCATGATTGTCGAGTCTGCAAAAGAAATACTTAAAACCGTATAGGAAAACTGACTCAAGCGTTTTACTTTATTTCACGGTTGCAGCATCACCAAAGAAGGTTTCATAAAACTTTTCAGTGTCTAACACGAAACCTGAGAAAAATTCCTACTCTACCTTGAAAGTAGGAAAGTATACTTGTGTGACTAACTTTTGTAGAGCCAGCTGGTTATAAGACACCGCCTCTCACTAGCAGCCTGGGTAGCAAAACTGATCATTTCTGTTTCTGCATCACTATTTATACCTGCCTGCCTAGGCTGCAATCATTCAAGACTGGTTGTGTTTCGTAATACCCGTGCTGCTGCCTGCCTGTTATCAGGTTTTTAAGTACATCCGGATTTTCTGCTCTGCGGGGGTGCTTTTTAAATTCCATTAAATTTAAAGGAAGTTGTTAATGCATATGAATATATTCTATACGTGTACATGTGTATGCAGTGTGTACGTATATGTGCATCCACCACGAACGTATATATGATAATGATATGGTAGCATGCCTGTGTCTGAGAATAGCTAGCAGTTGGAAATTGGTTTCAGTAGAAGATTGATCATTATGTTGAAGGAAACGTTTATAATAAATTTTAAATTGGTTGAATGAATAGGTTTGAAACGAGTTAATCTCTTTAAAACTTAATTACAACTAAATACAACTTCTGAAAAAAGTAAAAGGTTAAAGTTGTCTCTCTATATGTATTTATTTAAGTTGTTTAGAACGTTTTGTTGTTATGGTGGCGGTTGCCATGGTGAAGGTGATCTGAACAGGCATGTAGTATCTTTTCGGTAATGAAGAAAAACGGTTGCAATTTACACTGATTTTCCACTTGCCGTTATTACATATATGCAGTTTCAAATTTGTGTAAAATTGTTAGAACGTATCCGATCCGGTCTGCATTTATGGTTTTCTCAAAATAAGTCCCACTTTCTGATATTTTTGAACTCGGTACGTATGTGTATGAAACTTCAAAACTGTATATATATAATTAATTAATTTTAAAATTTCAAAAAGTCAGTTCAAATGTAATTGCAGCAACCTGCAAATCATTCTACGCAAAAATTAAACACATTCTTTTTGAACGTGCAAGCGGTTTCCAGTGCTCTGTCTGTGACATAACAAAGCTGTGTAGAACATTCAGATGATATATACTTTCTAATGCAAGACCAGGCTGGACGAAGCTAAGCTAGCCAGCCAGCTCTGATGGAAAGAGGTCAATAAAAACTTGCTGTGTTAGCCTTAGCCTGTTAGCTAACCTTTTCTAGAAATAAAATTTGCCAGATTTTTCCGGTTTCTAACTTGCTGGTTTTCTTTTTGATGACTCACTTGTCACAGACTCAAGCTTTGAGTAAATGTCCCAGTACATGCCGGTACCCGTAAAAGCTGTTTGAAAGATAGAACCAGAGGTTTTTGAGATTTTCTGCCTTGACAAGCATATACTAAAAACTTTGGAAAAACCTTATTACGTAACCTTTGACTCAATTTTGTGTTTAGACCACTGATAGTAGGAATGAAGACACAGTTAGACGTTTGATGAAAGAGAATTATGAACTAACTCAGAAACTGGTAAGAATTTGGAATAAATAAACGCAGGTTTCAGTTTTGTTTGATTTTGGATTTTAGGTCATATTATTGTCATGCACTATATATATAATTTGAATTTATTGTAGATTTTGGATTTTTATTGGATTCAGTTATGGAACAAAACATATATACAAAACATTAAGCTAAACTCTGATTAGGTACAATTTTCTGATATCTTTGTCGAAGTATAGTGGATGTATAATGTTGATTACTTTTCAGCTAATATTTGCTGTCTTCAAGAAAATTCTCAAGTTTGAGGATTGCTGTTATTTTGGACATTTTTAATTTTTCCTAGGAGGATGAGATCGCTGGAAATAGGCTGAAAGTTGCGGCACAAGACAGGACCATTCGAACTTTGCAGGAAA
Organism: Trissonchulus latispiculum; assembly: GCA_030248195.1. Lineage (NCBI taxonomy): Eukaryota > Metazoa > Nematoda > Enoplea > Enoplida > Ironidae > Trissonchulus > Trissonchulus latispiculum. The sequence goes on from JASAND010012208.1 coordinate 21,554, forward strand.
CTTTGGACTACCATCGAAAGGATGATGCTGCGGTTAAAAATGTAGGACTTTACTTTATTGGAAAGTTAGAAGTTGGGGGAGTTTATCAAAATAACCGAATAGAAAGAACTAGATTTTGAATTGAATAAATTTATAGTAAGTGGAGAGTGGAAAGTTACATAAAATTGGAATGGTTTATCAAACTCCCAGAAGGAAAACTAGATTTTGAATTGAATAAATTCAAAGTATACCTTTCATTTTAGCTCAACAGTTTGCATTGAAATGACTTTGTCAATTGAGTTTAGTAGCAGAATTAGGCCAATTTTATTTTTATTCTAGAAAGGTAGTCATCCATTGACAACGGTTTTGGAGTCAGAAATAACCCTGTTGAAGGATTCTTTGAGGAACTTACAGGTATAGGCTATTTCAACAGCAAAAGAGTTTTAACTGTATTTTGATTGAATACTAATTTTTTCTGTCTTTCTCTGCTGTTTATATATTATGCATCATCGGGTTCTATTTTCCTTCTTTTACATTCTTTTTTGGCGTATCTTGTAGGACGTTTTCCTGCATTGTGTTTTTGTAGTATGGTGAAAATGATTGTCTTTTTTCTATACAGTTGGCGAAATTCAGTGCCGACCGAGAAGTTGATTCGTTGAAGCGAGAACTCCAGATGGCCAATTCCCTCCATTCGACCAAGACCAGGGAACGGGAACGCCTGGATGGAGAACTCCAGGAATTGCAGACTAAGCTGAACGGGTTGGAGAAGTCGGTGGAAAAATTCGAAGCAGGAGGTAGATAACCTGCTTATATAGAGACCTGGCGGTTGAATTGAATTTTTTGCTGATTTTAGGTGTTTTGAGGTGAAATTTTAGGCGAGTTATCAACTGTAGTTGTTAACTGTTGAGATAAGTCCTTAACATTAAACATGTGTTCCATCTAAAAGCTTAGATTGTGTTGTTTCAAATGCAGATATTTTCACAGTTGTCGGAAACAGACGGATTTATTCATATCTTCGCTAAGTGTTTGGCTCTTAATTTTGAATACTTGCACGGTGAATGGGGATGAACTTTTTGTGGGAAATTACTTGAAATTTATGCTCGCTACACAGTTGCACAAAGTTCTATCCATGCATGATTAGGAAAAGGTGTTTTAAAACTTTATCTCGTTACTAAACAATTATTAATCAATTAGTTATTAATTAATCATTTAGTTTGTTAATCTGTTTACTATTTTAGCGAAAAAATCGGCTGTGGCTTTTCGCCGTCTCCAGGGAGTCCTGAAACAGAAGAGTGATGAACTGAGCCAGGCCACGGATCAGCTGCGTCAAGTTTCCACGGAAAATTTCCGTCTAAAGTCCCAGTGTTCACTGCTGGAAGCAGAAAAGTCGCAACAGTCGACAGCTGCTCTCCCCGCTGATGACAATGGAAATACTGTTTCAACGGTTAGATACACGTTTTTACAGCTTACACTCAGAAAAGCGTACGTATATATTTGTGCAACAGTCTTTACAGCTGTGGAGGATAAAAGAAAAACAGTATAAAATAATACTTAGAGTAGATTAGACTTTGGTGTTTTTAAAGTTTTGCTGCGAATGATCGTATGTTTAATTGGATGGTGCAGTTCTACAATTTGATAGCACATTTTTTGCCTATTTTCTTTTGTAGGTGCAAAATCTGACGGTTCTACAGGAGCAGCTGGAAAGACTGGAAGCAGAAAATTCTGTAAGTTTGGCGTAAGCTTTGGTGGTCTTCATAAAAGTCGTGGTTCTTTGTGCTGTGTTTATATTGAAAATTGTATTCATTTCAATCAATTTATTTTTAAAATTTAATTAAATTTTATTTTGGTTCAGGACATGCTTCAATTGTTGGATCAGAGTCGACGCCTAGCCAAGGCTGAGTCTAACTGTGCCAGGCAGGCTCAGGCAAAGTTGGATGAGAAATGTCAAGAACTGACTGATGCTCAAAAAATGATTGACACTCTGAATACTGAACTCGCGCACTATCAGTACGTGTAGGAATTGTTTTCTGGTCTGCTCTTCAACCAAACAATTAGTTTCTAATTTTTCATTTGATTCCTAAATTTTGTGCATGCTCAGTTTCCAGTTTAAATTGTATAATTCTTGACATTTTGAGGGTACATCAACCTCTGTTTGCTTCATTGGTTTCGCAAAGCTTCACCGAATTTATAGTTGTCGTCATTATTACGTGGCTTGCCTAAAAGTTCTGTTTTTATAGGAAGAGCCATACTGAAGTCAACATTACTAACAGCGCTGCCATTCAAAGCCGAGATGCTACCATCACAGAATTGCGCACCAACCTGGCTCAGTTGCAGGTGGAAAAGGACTGTCTTAATTCTGGGTTGGAAGCCAAGAAAAATGAGATCAAGACAAAATTAGACGAGGTTAATATTTTTTATTCATTTACATTTACCCTGGACTGCACCAAACGTTTAAGAATAGCTACGGGATATAGCATAGGACCAATCCGACTTTTGAGTGGGAATCCAGCAGTTAATCCTATGGTATTCTGCTGCAGCCCTTAAACATTATTGGTGTAGTCCACGGTAGTCGTTGTTGACTAAATATAACGTACGGTGTGTTTTGAATTCTTAGGGCCTATTTCTTTAAAGATTAAATTGGTCGGATTAAACGGATTAAAAATCAGCCGGATTAAAATTTTAGTTTCTATTTCTTTAATGCAGGATTAAACGGATTAAAAGGATTAACATTAACTCATTTAATCCGACCATTTTTAATCCGCGGATTAAACGTGTTGATTTTAATCCATTTAATCCGCCATTAAAGAAACAGCGATTAAAAATTTTAATCCACCGACTTTTAATCCGTTTAATCCGCGTAGCTGCACGAGGATTAAAAGTTAGTTGAAAATACAGGTGGTGGATTAAACGGATTAAAATTAATCTTTAAAGAAACAGCGATTAAGCAGGTCGGATTAAAATTAACTCGATGATTTTTTAATCCGAAGTGTGAATAAAGAAACAGGATTATATTAAAATTTTAATCCTAGGTGCATTAAAGAAATAGGATTAAATTTAATCCGTTTAACTCGTTTAACTCGCTGGATTAAATTTTAATCCGTTTAATTCGAGGTACTATTTCTTTAATGCGGATTAATTTTAATCTAATCCGTTTAATCTTTAAAGAAATAGGGCCTTAGTTCGGTGCCGTCTGCGTTTGAGGAGATTTAAGAGCAGTCACATATCTGCTTCCATAGTATATACTTATTTCGTTTCTTACTTTTGGTGTTTCACTATTAATCTAACTGGTGCTAACAACCTCTCGATCACTTTAGATTGGTCTGCTACATGCCGAAGTGGACGCTTTGAAAACGGCGTCTGCTGCTTGGAGTGAGGAGCGTTTACGACTGCAAGAAAACCTGAACCAACTTCAAACCGATTTGGAGAAAAAGGGTCATTGCGAACCTCTGTTGGAAGTTGCCTGGACCCAAACTTCTCAAGAGATTAAGGAACCGGTACACATTATTGTTGATAGTGTAATTATGGAGTATTGGCAGCAAGAGTACATAATAGATAAGAGTAAGAAACTCTTACGCTAGCATGTACAAATTATGTAAGGTATGCTCGGTTCATTAACTCGGGACCCCCCCCCCCGAAACTTCCGGGGGGGGGGTCCCACTTTGCACTAACTACACGCTTTCATATAAGCGTGTGTCTGCTCGCTGATTGGCCCACTAGCCTTAAGGCTTATTGTAGGCAATTTATTAGTTATTTTAATTAATTAATTATAACTTTAATCAGGTTAATGCAATTAAAAAACTAATTCGACAACTTTGTAGCATTTTTTCTGCTCTTTCCAATGATATAAAAACTGTTGCATAATACAAAAATTCCAAGGAATGTAACGTGCAACAATTTTTACATCATTGAAAAGAGCAGAAAAAATGCTACAAAGTTGTCGAATTAGTTTTTTAATTGCATTAACCTGATTAAAGTTATAATTAATTAATTAAAACAACTAATAAATTGCCTACAATAAGCCTTAAGGCTAACGGGCCAATCAGCGAGCAGACACACGCTTATATGAAAGCGTGTAGTTAGTGCAAAGTGGGACCCCCCCCCCCGGAAGTTTCGGGGGGGGGGTCCCGAGTTAATGAACCGAGCATACCTTACATAATTTGTACATGCTAGCGTAAGAGTTTCTTACTCTTATCTATTATGTACTCTTGTTGGCAGTAACATCAAAAACTGCTTGATCACTCAGTTGAGTGAAAGAGTAACCAATTGAAAGAAATTAGTTTTTCAGTAGGACACTTTCGGGATGATTTTTCAAGTTCTTGCCTTAAAATTCGACAAGTATACAATACCTGTTCGACGTATTGTATACTTGTGAGTTTACCTATGTATGCCTACACTCTGTTTTGAAAAAATGTGGCCAAACGAAAACGGGCTGTTCTGTGCGTGGAATCTGTTTTGATGATTTTCTAACTAACATAAACTGTTAATATTTTGGTGTAATAAATGGTCACCATGTCTGTCATTGCGTATTAAATCTTTCAGGAGCATAATTCGAATCTTGACAGTACAAAGCTGGTAGTTGAATGTCCTTCCAGTCAGCTGATGATTCCACAAGAAGCTAATACTCAACAGATCCTGGCTAGTCTAGAAAATTGTACTAAGCTTGTTGAACCGGAACCTGAACCGACCCTAATTGATATGCAACAGCAGCAACAGCATTACCAAGAAGTAAATAATGCATACATAAATTTGCTTGATGTGTCTCAGCGATATAGAGCGTGGGAAGTGCTCGTACCAGTGATTCGCGTAGGCCCTGACACCGTCTTGAGTCTGGTTATGTTTCATATTTAAATGGTTTAGGGGGGGGGCTACGAACGGGATGGCACGACATCGTCGGAGAGACCTACTTTCCCCCACCCAACGTTAGCCAACATATCAAATTAAAAATGTTTAGGGTGGGCAATAATATATCTCATATACACCGTTTTTGGCAGGACACCAAAGTACAAATTTTTGTTCGAAAAATGGGATTTTTCAAAAAGGTTTTTTCAGCTCTGGTGGATTAACGGTTTGACCAATTCTGAAACTTTCAGCCATAAATGTTAACCGTTACTAGTGCTAAATATTAAAAGTATTCCGGCTTTCGAGCGTTGCTTCCTTCTTCAGCTATAACAGCTCAAAATATGAAATTTGGCAAAAAGTTGCAAAATGACCGTGCGCCGTTTTCGATCTAATAAAATTGACAGCCCCAAGCCTACCCCAGCTTTTTACCAAATATTAGGCTCTAATAGGGGCAAACTGTCTGTGAGTTTCAAGGGTTTTGGTTTTCTGGTTAGTGTGCTAGCAAACTTTTTGTCAAGAAATAACCCTTATTTTTAGGCCTGAAAAGCTAGCAAAGCGCAGTAAAAATGGGGTCAAAAAATTTTTTGTCTCCGATTTTGCCGAAAAGTTGCTTATAGGGATTATTTGACCTGCTGAATCCGAATATGAAATCCGTTTTTCGATATGACGCTTCCTTCGTTCAGTATGCGCTTACAACTGTCTTAGAGCTTTTTGGAGCGATCGCCATCCATACATTGAGGAATCTACCTAGCATTTATAAACATTGGAGCGAGGTTTAGTGACATAGCTTTCGGCACATCTTGGTACACTCACTGGCCTGTAATGTGCAAAGTTTCAGCCGATTCTGCCACAGTACTTTGGAGTAATTGGCTCTCATCTTCGGAATGGCACCAAATAACAGCGACAATATCGATAATATAATCCAGCACTGCAAACGCAGGGATTAACGAAATCACGTCATTTATACCAAAGTTAAGACAGATACTTGGAGTATTAATTGCAGCAAAGTTTGACTCATTTGGTAAACCACAGCTCATTAGAAGTTAGTTAACCTCCACCCGTATAGACCTACAACACCCTATTTTTCGCACTTTGATCGTATAGCACAGAAACGTAGGTAATGGTCTAGAGATTATTTTACACGATATCAAAGCACTATATGTCAGAACTAATTCCTGAAAATTTTGGTACCGTGCCTTGCACATAGCGACCAGGGCGAGGCCAAGTTTGTGTACGTGTCATGTCTAGCTTTGGACCGATAGATAACACCAACTTCTGATGGCTCCACAGGACGCTACGCTGCATGGAATTCTTTCAAACTTTAAACTATTTTACACTAAACCTAATACTATTATGTGGCAAAAGACTAGCTAGCTTTTCCAACATCGAACTTTTAGTGAAATTCGTAGCCCCCCCCTTAACTTTGATTAGGCACAAATTGGTTTAACATCAGTTAGGCACATTTGCCTTAACCTCCAGAGTAGGTAAGAATAAATAAAAGTCATGAACCACCATAGCCAGAAATACGGACCCCCAGCGGGATTGGAATCCACCGTCTTTCGTTTGTTGTAGGACCGTTCTGCTGCCAGCCAGCTGAGCGTGACTGCGTGAGCCACTAAGCCATAACAATCGTAAGGTTTATGTCTAGTACTACAGCGCTGCCTGTGAATGTTTCCTCATTGAGGGGAAATGTTTTTCTTTCCCTTTGAGAAGTGCAGTATCTTCTGATCAGGTATTGACTTATTTTATTTTAGTCGCCAGTGTCACAGCTGTCCACCTCCTGTCCGCAACCCTGTCTTACAAAGCACCTGCCGGTGCAGGCCACGCCGTATCCTCCGCGAAAACGCTCTGCAGCAGCGGAACTGCCTGCTGCCATAGTGGAGGGCGATTTTTCTCAGCCTACCCAGCGAGTTCACTCAGCATCGTCGCCCACTGTCATTGAACAGGATCTGATCACTTTGCTGGCTCATCTGAATCAGCAGACCTGGCGCAGAGCGTCTCCGAAAGTTCCGAAAATTTCCAGGGAGCAGAGTCCACCGGAACCGATTTCCGGGATTTCTGCCACCGACTCTCTGTTGGGATCCTCCTCCTCCTGTGTTGAGCTGAGTCCTGATGTGGCCACTAAACCGGTTTACACTGATCGTCTCTGAGATGGGATTGGTGTTCAATTTGCTGTTTTTGTTTAATTTCATTGAAATTCCGTTTATTGTTTGTTTGTTTGTTGACGGTTAGAATAGTTTTTTAATGTACGTATTGTGTTTGCTTGTTTTATTTGTTACTGTTTTGGTGGTTTTCAGAAAGCTTATCCGTTTGCTGCTGGACACGTGTATATAGGTGGTGTTATTGACAGAAGGAATCGGGTTGCCGGGTCAGTTAGGAGCATTCGAGTCACCGAGTCACTACATTAATATCTTTGCTCCTGGATTGACCCTGTTATCTTGATCTTGAAACTATTTTTTGAAATTTCGCCTTTGTACCAAGGAAAAGACAAATTTTTTAGATTTTGACGGTATAATAACTTGCACTTTTCTCTTCCGCAGCAGTGGTTTTTTTCTAGCTCGAGGTTACTTAAAAGAGAAGTGGTCGCTGCAGCCTGCATCAAAATAAGAGATAAAAATGGTGATCACCTTAACAATTCAGCCTTTTGCACAAAAATTAAAGAATTTTGTGCAGTTTTTAGTTTAGCTGGAAGAAACGGCTCACTGAATCACTGGGGAGGGACTGCTGGTCGATGTCAGCTGGTCAAGGCTATTGATCCTGTTCTGTCCACGATGTCTTGTACTATATAGGTATTGTCATACGGAGTTAGGAGCAGTGTCAGCTAAACTTAGGAGAAACCTTTTGAAACGGGCTTAGGAGGCCTCCTAAGTTTCTAACTCCCTCCTAGACAGCTCCCAGACATCCTCCTAAGTACCCTCCTATCAGGGTACTTAGGAGAATCTTTTGCAACGCTGCTCAGATTACTAGAGAATTGCTCAAAGAAAACTAATAAGGAAAATAATTGAAACCCACCCGGCAGCACAAGCGTTCTTAAAGGTGTGCGCTTTGAAAAAAATTTTTTCTATGTACTCTTATCAGTTTATTACATTTTGTGCTTTATGAATTCTGTTCTAGTCTGTTCATGTTTTTGTTTATTAGTTTGGGAATTGTTTATTGTTTAACTGTTTTGTTTTAATTAAAAGGAAGCTTTCTGTTCTGTATTGAAGAAAAAACGGATTTAGGGAATTTAGATTTTTTAGATTTAGATTTAGATCAATTTTTATATGTATGGGCTCAGAAGTAGATGTTTCTTATTCTGAGTGAAGAAGCAGAGAGCTGGCGGAGAAACGTAAATACTAGGTCTCTAGGATGAAGAAACTGATTCTTGTTTAACTTCGAATATTCCTTTGTAAGAATTCGAGCTTTAGTTAATCCTTTAGCATGCGCACAGTTTGGTGACGTTTTACACATATCCGCATTCTCCATTCCACCGCCTCTTCGATGTTCCGTTGAACCCTGCAAATTGTCCATTTCTGCGTCGTTCCTGTTCTTTTTTCCGTCCTCGATGTGTTGGAATTAACTTTCTAGTGTTGTTTCAGTAACCCATTTTTGTTTCCGTTTTATTTGTGAAATTATGTGTTTTTATGTTATTTGTATTTGTACAATTAGTGTTTTTAAAAGAATGTTTTCTGTATTAGTTTTTTATTTGGTACGTCGATAATGTGCAACTTGAAAGGAAGTAACATAGTTCTAAAATCCGCATTTTACAACTAGTCAGTAGGCGTTCTCATGAGAGTTTGGACTGGGAAAGACTGTACTGTTTCAGCAAAGTGCGCTGTCGATGAAAATTGCAGTAAAGGTGCTACCTATAAGGAAAATTTATGCAAATGTCCTAACGACTTCCTCAGAGTATCTCTTGTGACATTCCTACGACAAGGGTGAAACCAATGGATGAAATCTTGTTTACAAAATAGTTGTAATAATGGTGGAGAGTGTATAAAGAATTCCCACCAAAACAACTGCTTATGCATCTTTTTTGGTTCACTGGTTCACAATGTCAGTTTAGATGCTATCTGCGAGCATGTCGATGTCAGAATGGTGGAATCTGCATCAACCATGATATACGGATAATTTGCAAATGCAGTCCTTGCATTGTCAAATTACTTCGTTTACTCACATTTGAAAACGATAATCGTATCGAGGAAAAATGAGAGAAGCAGGCGGTGGTGGTGGTGGTGGTGACTCTCACAAAACTGCCCCACTTGTATAAACTAAAAATGGAGGCAGCTGTGATCCTTCTAAAGGAAAATGTGACTGTGCACCTGGATATTCTGGCGATGACTGTTCTGTTCACGTATGCAATGTTTTCTTCAACACCTCCGTGGGAAATCCGATGGACACGGACTCCATCAAATCGAGATCCCCACGGTGTCCCCTGTGCTGGCATCCGTCTGGTCAACGGCGCAAATGGGTTCCATACTTCCAGAACACGGCTGTGTTAGGTTAACACTGAAGCATCTGAACTTTTCAAATTATGCTTCGAGCGGTTGGGTCCAATCCCCCACACAATTTCTTTCCCGCATTCTCGGATGTGTGGACCTGCCAAGCGAATGCTAAAACGTGTGCTGGGTCAGTAGATGTCGAAGTGCCCTCGTGTAGTTTCTCCAAGCTGATCGAGCACGGAAAAGAACAGCGAACAACAACAAACTAATTTGGTTTTTAAAAAAAATTTTACCGAATTTTTGATTAAGTGCAGTTTTTCATTTTTGCAATCATTTTTTCCATATGCGGACATGCGGGCATGTGCGGGCGGACGTGGACAAGACCGGTGTGGACAAACGTGGACGTGGACACTGAAAATCTTGTCCACTTCCAACTCTTACATCATTCGATACCTCAATCAAATACCTGGGAACCCTTTTTAATTATCGTAAAGTCGCACTTCGTTGTGGGGAAATTAGTTAAAACATAGGTATGCGCGACCTGGACTTTGCCTACATTTCCCAATTTAGGTAAGCGACCAGTTTAGCTACCTACATAGCAGCAATTGGAGCAACTAAAAAAGGTCCCGGGTATTTTTGTGTGAACACATTTAAGGTTGCATACTAAAATCTGCACAATCGCTGGAAAAATTTTGGTCGTGTTTTGCAAAAACTACATTTTGTATGTAGGAGACTACGGGAAAGCAATTGGAAGATGACCATGCCTCCGATAATTGACTTCTGTGAGACCTTCGTATTGATTTGAGCCGTCAAAAAAAGTGCCCAAAAAGAGTCACCACCTTAGTTTCCGTTTCAGTGCCTGAAAATTGAACCTATATATGTAGTTTCAGTTTCACTGCCTGAAACATCAATAACTAAAGTTATCAACACAATTCGGAAAATGCTGCCTGATTCTCTCTTGTCATCGCTCGGATCGTCCGGATCGAGTGCGAGAGTTCGTTGTGATTTTTTCTTTCTAGATTTTTCGAACTTGGATAAGTTAGCAGCAATTTTTGTATTTAGTAGCAGCTAGCAATTAGTGAATTCTGAGGGAACATCAAATTCCAGATTTCCTGTTTCATTTTCTGTATGCTTAGAAACGTAATTTCAAGGCAGTTTTCGATGTTCTACCTTTTACTGCAAAATGGAAAAGATATTGACTGTGTGCAGACCTAGAGATCTTGTTATTAATATGATTGTTCTCAAAGAATGCTGTAACTAAGGCAACGCAGAGAAAGATAAATTCATTTGCTGCACTTTTGCATTTTATTTCGTGTCTTGGCAGTCAGACTGTTATCACAACATTGTTAAGGGAAACCAAACACGCTTTGATAGAGTCCGTTTGAAAACTATACCAGAATTTTTGTAATTTTCTACAGAAGTGCTCCTGTGTGGTCAGTCACTAGCGGAGCTTATTACATTTTGTCCGTCCACAAAAGCATCTTGTTTTCCTACCGCAGTCTCAAATAGTAAACGTTACAAGAGTTTTCTATAGTGATTAACTTGTAAGCAAATCTGCACTTTTTTACAGATTTTTTAGAAAATCTATAGAAAACAAACCTGTAATTTTTCTACTCTTTCGGTTAGCCTAAAGGAGGACACAGCCTAGTTTTTTGTAAGCCAAACTTCTAATTTCCACTGGATTGGCCATTATTCTTGGAAAAGGGCGCGGGAGGCGGGACAGCAGCAAGAAGTGGCCGTTACAAAAAACCACCCACGATGTTGAAAGTAGTGATGTTTACGCTGGTCTGTTTAGTTGCAGTTAAGGGGGGGGGCTACGAATTTCACTAAAAGTTCGATGTTGGAAAAGCTAACTAGTCTTTTGCCATATAATAGTAATAGGTTTAGTGTAAAATAGTTTAAAGTTTGAAAGAATTCCATGTAGCGAAGCGTCCTGTGGAGGTATCAGAAGTTGGTGTTGTCGGTCCAAAGCTCGACATGACACGTACACAAACTTTGCCTCGCCCTGATCGCTATGCGCAAGGTACGGTACCCAAATTTTCCAGAAATAGTACTGACATATAGCGCTTTGATATCGTGTAAAATAATCCTTAGATCAGTGTATACTTTTCTGTGCGATACAATCAAAGTGCGAAAAATTGGGTGTTGTAGGTCTATACGGATGGAGGTTAACTAACGTCTAATGAGCTGTGGTTAATATCAAAGAAGCCCAACTTTGCTCCGATTAATACTCCAAGTATCTGTCTTAACTTATGTAAAAATGACGTGATTTTGTTAATCCCTGCGTTCCCAGTGCTAGATTACATAATCGATATTGTCGCTGTTTTTGGTGCCATTTCGAAGATGTGAGTCAATTACTCCAAATTACTGTGGCAGAATCGACTGAAACTGCGCATTACAGGCCAGTGAACGTACCAAGATATGCAGAAAGCTGTAGAGTTGGAAGTGGACAAGATTTTCAGTGTCCACGTCCACGTTTGTCCACGCAGGTCTTGTCCACGTCCGCCCGCACATGCCCGCATGTCCACAATTCTGAATTTTGTCCACCAGTGCCCACGTTTCAAAACAAATTTTCTTTTAGTATATAATCCTACTTTTATTCTCTAAAGCCAGGATTTTTAAAACTACACTTTTGCTTTTTAGTGTGCTTTTAAGTTGGTGTTGCTTCTGGAAAATTACTTTTTTGCAGTATAAACACGTACCATGGGTTCTTATAGCATTTAATACCATATGTAGTACATTGTTTTCGTCTGTTCCGGAGAAAGAAACAACATGTATTGCTTTTCGCTTCGCACACAATGATATTTCATCCAAAATACTGAACGTCAGTATTGAACATCAAAATCTTTCAATAATGTCCAATGGCGGGAGATTTGGGGTGCGGGGTTTTCCAGCAGTTGAGAACTTTCAAAAATTCTTAAAAATCAGGTCAGAAAACCTGTACTTTTCCAAAGTAAGAAGATATATACATTCAAAATTGGTATAGATAAAAATGTACATTAGAAGCCAAATGCTGCATGCCATTAAATGGCAACACAGTGTACACAAAGGGTGGGTCTGGGGGCGGTAGCCCCCAGCTAAAAGCTAGAGCTTTTTGAAAAATCGAAAGCTTGATACCTATTTTTTCTGAGCACTTTTTGCAAAACGTTTCGACAATTTGGCTGTGTATTCTGTTATGTAATTTTAAATTTGACTGTGTAAATTTAGTCGCGACTGTGTAAATACACAGTATTTTACACAAAAATACCATGGGTAATTAATTGTCTCAGAAATGCGTGTGCAAAAGCCGTTTTTAATTGTTAGTATTAGTTGAGAGAAATCTGTTTTCAAAACAGTCTGGCTTCGATTTTCAAAATTTCACATTTTCGTTGCTGTGATGTAGAGGCAGAGAGCTCTCCATTAACCATTGAACATACGTGTCCTTTAGCACTACAAATATGGACAATATTTGATCAACGGACCACGCTGTTGAACTACCAGTAATAAAATATAACAATGGAAAACTAAAATAGCCAACATAAAAACGATTGTATAAAGCTAGGTTGAATTTTAACGCTTTTTATAAAAAAACGGGTGACGAATTTTGTCCACATTTGTCCACGTTTGTCCACGTGGACAAACTTTCTGTCCATGTCCACTGGACCCGCGGGTACCCGCGTCCACCTTCCAACTCTAAGGTCACTAAACCTCGCTCCAGTGTTTAGAAATGCTAGATTGATTTCTCGAAGTATGGATGGCTATCGCCTTAAGCCCTAAAGCCCTAAGATAATTGTACGCACATACTGAACGAAGGAAGCGTCATATCATAAGGACTGCATCAACGAGAAGCCGGGTAATTTTGTATGCAAGGTGTGTACTCCTTTTCTTTCGCTGGAGAAAAAAGCATACCTGGCAACTCTGACGCCAAGCAAATCGGTGTATACCTATGGTATGACCACCGATTTGCCTCAGGTTCCAGTCCAATCTGACGTAGACTCCCATTTGCCAGGCCCACTTAAATCGTTTTTTGCTGACATGATGGCTGAATGTGTAAAAGCGGCAACGCGCGCAGCCACTGAAGTGGTCGAGGAATTATTGGAACAACGTGAAAAAAAGAACAACCTGGTTATAGTAGGGTGGCCAGAGCAGGAAAGTACGGAAGTCGATCAGAATAAAAGTGATAAAATCCTGATTGACAATGTTTGTTCCACCCTGAAACTCCCTGCAGATTCGGTCCAATCACACTTCAGGGACGGAAAAAAGTCGCCAAATTACCCCCGTATTATTAAGGTCTGTTTCAAAGACCGTTTCGTGTCTGAGCGCCGAGAATTCCTTAACAGGGGTACGGTCTTTCTTCAAGCTGGATACGAGTCCAATGCCAAATACAAACCATTTGTCAGGGAAGACAGAACCTACAGGCAGCGACAAACTGACAGACGTTTGAGAGAAGAAATAAGGAAAAGGAAGGAACAGGGTGAGCAGGACCTGCTGCTGATCAGAAATGGGTCAATTGTGAAGCGCCCCCATTTTCGGTCTGGTCCATCTAACTCCCAGAACCATCAAGGAGGATTTGAAAATTCGGTAAACTAGATCCAGCCAGCCAGTGTCTTTCAAACCCTTATCCACAATTAATACTGCTAAATGCTCGTAGCATAAAAAATAAAATTTCAGATTTATTAGTTATAATGAGTAATTACCAGAATGTTATAGTCGCAGTCACTGAAAGCTGGTTGGATCCGGTTGTTCCTAACAGTGTATTTGGTGATATTTGTAACACACATCATATTTTGAGGTCAGATAGAAACCATTTGCGGACAAATCAAGGTGGTGGGGTTGTGATTTTGATTCCAAAAATTTTTAATTATGCTGTTAAAAATTTGGAACAAAACGACTTTTTCGAATCTATTTGGGTTAGTATCTGTGTAAATTCAAACTTTCAACCTTGTTTGAATCTTGGTCTATATTATCGCTCGCCAACGCCTAATACTTTAAACTCAACTAATTTACTATGTAACCATTTAAAGCAAAATATTAATGGTGCTAGTATTGTTGTCGGGGACTTCAACTACCCGGGAATTTTATGGGATGGTATATTTGATGGTCTTTCTGTTGCCGAAACTATTTTTCTTGATACTGTATGTAATTGAAACTGGTCTAGAACAGTTAGTGCATGCTACTACGCATAGCAGGGGTAATATTTTAGATTTAGTTTTTGCGAACGAACCAAATCTGGTTGTAGGGCTAGAAGTGCAAAATTTATTCAACATGTCAGATCATTATGAAGTGTTAATGTATTTATGTTTGCCTATTTACCCAACTAATACTAATTCGAATTTGAAAATACGTGACTACAATAGAGCTGATGTTGCAGCCATTTGTCGATATTTGGCTAATATTAGCTGGAATGACAAGTTTAGTGTCTGTCGTGATGTTAATGATTTCTGGTCAGTGTTTTGTAGTGAACTGAATAGTTGCATAACCATGTTTGTGCCTTTAAGAAAGATGTCGAAAAAGCAAACTTATTCTGTCAAAACATCAAAGTTAATTAGCAATCAAAACCAACTATACCGGCGGTATAAAGCCTGTCCTAGTGAAATCAATAAAGAACGTTGGAAGCGCTGCAAAACTCTCACTCGAAATCAAATACGTCTTGACAATTTTTTAACTGAAAAACGTTTCGTCTCAAACTTAAATGACAGAAAGTTCTGGAAATTTGTGAAATCAAAACTTTCTTGCAAAGAAGAAATTCCTGCTATTAAATTGAATGGCTCTCTAATCTTAGATAATAAGGATAAAGCTGAAGCTTTTAACGATTACTTTGCTTCTGTGTTCATAAATGATGATGGTAATGACATTATTATAGAAAATTTCTTAGCCACAACGAATGTGCCTTTCCCAGAATTTACAAGCGATGTGGTTTTAAATTGGCTATTAAAACTGAAACCAAAACATAGTTGTGGGGTTGATAATATTCCTCAATCTTTTTTAAGAAAAATTGCCCACGTGATTTGTATACCGCTAGCTGCTATTTTTCGAGTATCTTTTGCGGAAGGTAAAATTCCATCAGAGTGGAAAATTGCGAAAGTTGTCCCGATCCACAAAAAACTTGACACAGCACTGTTAAAAAACTATAGGCCCATTAGTCTTTTAGTAGGATGTAGTAAGATAATTGAATCTGCAGTTGCCGACTGGCTTAAAAAATACTTACTCCGTAATAAGTTTCTTACCAGTGATCAGTTTGGCTTTTTACCGAATCTTTCTACAATCAACCAGTTATTGGTATGTTTGCATGAATGGCTGGCTTCCATAGATGATGGAAAATCAGTGGACGTTGTTTATACTGATATTGCTAAAGCTTTTGATACTGTTCCACATGTTAAACTTAAGGCAAAGCTCTCAGCCTTGGGTCTGCCTAACATAGTCTTGGTATGGCTTTTCGATTACTTGTGTGACAGAAAACAGTATGTTGAAATTGGATGTTCGAAATCGCGTCTTCGAAATGTTACTAGCGGAGTTCCTCAAGGGAGTGTTTTGGGTCCATTACTTTTCCTTGTTTATATAAATGATCTATCCTTGATTCCTTTGCACTGTAAACTAAAAATGTACGCTGATGACTGCAAGTTTTATATTACTGTCACTAATGTTACCGATGCTGCACTTTTGCAATCAGATTTAGATGCTATCTTTATTTGGTTTGAAACAATGCAACTTAAGCTTGCTGTGGAGAAATGTGTGGTCCTGCATCTGGGAAGAAATAATCCTTGTGTACACTATAGGTTAGGTGGTGAAATTTTGCAAACAGTTAATGTTATAAAGGATCTAGGTGTTCACCTCAGATGCGATATGAAAGTTGGAACACACTGTCTCGAGGTTAGTACTAAAGCCCAACGAGTTGTAAATCTGATATTTAAAGCTTTTAGTTCAAAAAATGCTGATTTTTTAGTCAAATTGTTCATCGCATATGTTAGGCCAATACTTGAATATGCATCTGAAGTTTGGAATCCTTACTTTCTAAAAGATATTGATAGAATTGAAGCTGTTCAACGAAGATTCACAAAACGTCTCCCTGGAATGGCAAATTTAACCTATCCTCAACGCTTAAAAAAACTAAACTTAAAAAGTCTTGAATTAAGAAGACTTGAAACTGATCTGTCTTTTGTTTATAAATACTGTCATAATCTTACTAACATGCCGCAGGATTTTTTTCATTTTGTAACTGAAAATTTTACTCGTAGTAACGGGTTCAAATTGCAACGAAACAGATGTAACTTAGCCATCTTTGAAAATTTCCTGAGTAATCGTATTGTTCCCATCTGGAATAGCCTTCCCTCAGATATAGTCTCTTTATCGAACTTGCCTAGTTTTCGCAGACGCTTAGATGAATACGATTTGTCTATTTTCCTCAAGGGTCGGGGGTTAGACATCGGTTAATCGGTGGTTCCCGATCCTGCTACACACATTATTTGTATGCGACGTTATCATGCTGTTCTATGTTTTGTATGGTTACGAATATCATTAGTTGTTCTTGTTTTTTTTGGCGATGAACGCTTGTTTTCTGAACTAACCTTTTTAGTTAATATTCTTTCATTGTGCTGGCGAATAAACATTACATTACATTACATATCAAAAAACGGATTTCATATTCGGATTCAGCAGGTCAAATAACCCCTATAAATAACCACCTTTTCGGCGAAATCGGAGAGAAAAAAAGAAAATTTTTTGACCCCATTTTCACTGCGCTTAGATAGCTTTTCATGCCTAAAAATAAGGGTTATTTCTTAACAAAAAGTTTGCTAGCACACTAACCAGAAAGCCAAAGTCCTCGAAACTTACAGACAGTTTGCCCCTATTAGAGCCTAGTATTTGCTAAAAAGCTGGGGTAGGCTAGGGGCTGTCAATTTTATTAGATCGAAAACGGCGCACGGTCACATTGCAACTTTTCGCCAAATTTCAAACTTTGAGCTGTTATAGCTGAAGAAGGAAGCAACGCTCGAAAGCCGGGATACTTTTAGTATTTGGCACAAGTAACAGTTAACATTTGTGGCAACAAGTTTCAGAATTGGTCAAACCGTTAATCCACCAGAGTTCAGAAAAGCTTTTTCCAAAAACCCACTTTTCGCATCAAAATTTCGAATTTGGCGTAGTGCCAGAATCGATGTGTGTTAGATATAATAATGCCCACTACGGACTATTTAATTTAACCTTGACATGTTAGCTAATCATATGTCAAAAGGTAGGTCTCTCTGAAGAAGTTGGGCAAAACCGTTCGTACCCCCCCCCCTTAAACCCGTTTTTGCCCACTGTTCCCATTATGGGAACAAGCACCTTATACTCAGACCTGTTTGTATGGCTGGTGATTTAAATTTTTACTTTAATTTTGTTTTCTAGTCGTTCTAGAGATGCATAAAGTCGGCAATATCTAGCAAGACCAACTGTCACTAACGCAAGCCAGTTGGCCGTTGGCTGTTCGACCGACCGACCAATGGCCAAACAATGGCCTGTCAATGGGCGCACCGGCCAACGCACTACACTAGACTATAAGCGCATCTCTTACGTGCTGAAGACAAACTCTGGAGACTCATGAGTAGTTGTTTTAGCAGTTCCAAAAAAGCGTATCTGTCGAATGAAAGGGGTATTATATGATTATGATGACCATGTACGTATTTACTTTTTTAAGCCATGAATTACACCGAAGATGACTGTATGTTAATACATGGATTTAGACAATTTTCATTTCTACATTTGCTGTATTTTGCTGAAGCAGCCATCGGCCTGTTTGCAATATCTGGAAATATCTCTCTAATCTGGACCATTTGTCGTAAACAATTGTCAAAGCAGCCTACCTTCACAATTATTGCAGCTCTTGCAGGTCAATAGTACATTATTAAATTCAAGCTAAATTCCTGAGCTAGCTCACACTCAGATATATGTGTGTGAATTGTTTTCTGAAAATTTAAACGCGACAAAATAGTGTAGCTAGGTATGTATGTGTATGTTAAAAGTATTTAGTAATACATAGTTTTGAATAATGAAAGTTATGTAGTTTTGAATAATGAAAGTTATGTTCCTTCACCTTCGTTTCCAATTTAGGCTCTGACATCTTGCATGCTTTGGCACAGGTTCTGTCGATAATAAGACTGGCCTACTACACCTATATTAATGGATGCCTGGATTTCGTAAGATCAGCTGAAAGTTGGCTGAGGATGCTTTACTCCCTCTACTACTTTGGTTGGCAATCTTCACCGCTGTTGCTGATTTGGCTTTCTGCCATACGTTTACAAGTTGCATCAAAAGGCAAAAGTAGTCTAGGGTTAGCTATCTGTGGTGTTGTATTGGCATATATTCTGGGTGCTGTAGCAGCAGCGGGTGCAATGTATGTTGTTCTCTGGGACTACGGTTACCTATACTATGCTTATGATGATCTGACGACGTTGATATATGCTGCGTGTGGTTTCCTATGTTTAATCATGAGCATAGTTGTCATGTGCAAGGCCGGCAGTGTAAGATACATAATGAAGGTTGATCCTAGTGAGCGTGAAATTGCGGAAAAGAATAAGAAGTTAACCAAAAATGTAGCAACTGTCATTGCTCTTTTCTTTTGGACAAACGTTGTGCCCACGACAGCGTATCTTGCAGCAAAGCACATAATAAGCCATTCTTACGAAATCATGTTTTCTATTTCTGAACTTGAGGCATTTCTAAACGTAGCTGGTCTGGCCGTTAGAGTTATTGTCTATTTTGTTAAGTTTTCGGACATTAAAAAGACAGGTGGCAAAACGTGCGCTGTCAAAAAGTTGTCAAATTAAGCATATTCAAATGTAAAGGTTCTACCGTCTCTTTCATCAGCTTCATTCATATTTATCATGGTATTGAGCTTTTAAATCCAGTCAGTGTTGGTGGACGTTTTGCAAATGTAATTAATCTTGCAAGTTACGTCTATTTTTATTCGTCATATTGACGATAACAATAAATTTCGGATAAGCCAAACAAATCTTTTGACACTTCTGCTATTTCTAACCTCCTTTGGACAAGTTAGATTTGTGTCCTAATTTATTAACCGTTCGCAACATTTGGGGAATCCTTGTCGGTGAAATCATAACTGGGGAGATCCCCTTTCTCCCGTCCTTCCTCCACCGCCTATGGCTCAGTGTCAACGTTAGTGCCAATTTACTGATTAAAATTTAAACTCAGCAATTACTGCTATTGAAAATAGTATTAATCAATACTTAATTACACCGATCAATTAATTATTTGAACGTATTAGATATTACCCATTTATGCAAGAATGTTCCAGCCTGGTAGACGGGTTTGGGATCTGTCAAATACCGAGTATGATCTTTGGAAACATTGAGGACGCTGGCTGAATGCCGTCTCAGATTATTTCATCATCGCCGTGCTGTTAGATTTATGAAATCTATACTGTTAAGCTTGATAATTATCTGTAAAATAGCCTGTCTACTGCGTATGATATATAAATAAAGATAAAGGATGATATATAAATATAAATAAAGACTTTGAGATATCTGTGGCCTGACACTGAACGAAAAGAACGAATTTGAGAGCAACGCACTCAATTTAAATAGTTTTTCTGGACATTAATAAATCTACTGGGGGGGGGGCTGCTACGACACCTTCAAATTAGAATTTCTCTCACGTTCCATAGTTCCTTTAGTTTTGCAAGAATCTACTGCAGAAAAGCGGACTTTAAAGTTTCAATAATTTGGCATGCAGCAGGGGAGCTGCGAACACTCCTTGCCTTTTGAATCTCGCTAATTAATCGAGCAGCGGTAGGTAGGTTTTGAAAAATTCTAAAATTTACAAAAACTAATTGGTCACAGTTGACAACTGCGACATTTCCCTCTCCTTAAGCCAAGCAATCCGTGCGTGAGGTAATAGAGGTCGCAAGACATATACTGCTGCTACTTGCGGAAATTAGCTAAGCAAGTTGCAAGACTTGACAACTTGTAACCGTAAGTGCAAGTGCAAGTTTGCAAGTAGCTTATCTTTAAAAAATTAGCCAAAAATATTTGAAAATTCATATAAATTCCAAAATTAAAGAAATTGTTTGAAATTCACACTGTGCTGCAACAATAATCCAAAGAGTATTGTCATAACATTTTTCCAAAAGATATTAAAATTAAATGAAGTTATAGTAATTTTTGTTCCATTTGTTCAGTGAAAATTCACTCAACCAGCTGCACCGCAAGTGCTAGTTGCAAGTGCATGTATTGACAATTTTTATGAAACAGATTCTGACCGCAAGTGTTAGAGGACAACTTGCAACTTGCAGTTCAAGTGCAAGTCTGCAGGTCACACTTGAGGGTTTATGAAACACTTTTCTTGTAACTTTCACATGCAAGTTGCAACTTGCGTATGCAAGTTGCAAGTTTCAAGTTTCAAGTTTCACGAAACTGGCCCCTGGTGTAAAAAAACAAACGAGCCTTGGAACAGTGATCGAGGCCGTCAATGACTCCTTTTATGACCCGGTTCGTCGGTCGTACTAATGAGGATAAATTGTCCAGTCTTGGTGGAAACCCGGTGACAAATTTCACCGCATAGGGAGACCGAGTTGTGAGCGTGGACAGCAGTTGCTTATACTTATCGTCAGTCTCCGCCAGTGCTGACACAGAGTGTAGATCCTCTACTCCCAAGATGCTGGCGACAGCGTTATAGTTCGCCGGGTGACGGATACGTTGTAGGATGTCAACAGCTGAGGTGGATGGCACACTGGACACAGTTTGAAGGCGAATCACTTTTTGACTTCCGCGTTGCGGAAGTACAGCCGTTCCACCATGGGGACATGGACCATGGGACCAAAATGAGATCATGGGGGCTAGCGACAAAGGAATCCGTGAGCGGTATTCATCGGTGACTGACGATCCATATTTATAGCCTTTGATCGTGTCATGGAATGCTACTGAGAGTTGTAATACTTACCCAAAGGCAGAAGGTATGGATTGATAGTACGGACGTTGCCGATTGGGCAGTTGGCATAACGCTGATTTGGTAACGGAATTTGTAGTTTACATCTTCATGGGCATTCAAGACGTACAAGACGATTGACTGAAAGTGGTTCCTGTGAAAAGTACTAGAGAGTAAGAGCTAACCTTTCCCTGCAATGTACTGATAGATAGCGTCCGGAGTATCGGAAGCCATCAAAAGCTTTACTGCTTGGTTGAACACTGTGGCCCGGAGGTCAGCCAACTTCAGCAGAAACACGTAAAGGATTTCTTCGAACAGGCATCGGAAAAGGATGCCCTCCAGATGCACAGGGAGGCTTTGATTGAAAACGAACAATGGTGACTACTGATCAGTGGCGAATTCGCGACCTTCGTTGTTATTATTTTGGGCGACGACGTCTCCACGATTTGGAGCAAGCAAAGGGTCATCGCCTACTGAAGCTTCTGAAGCTACTGAAGCATCGCCTACGATGTCGTCGTCATCGCTTATCTCCATATTAGTAGGAGACTGATCTCTAATGTTGTCTTCATCTCGGTCTGACGGATCGCTGTTTGCATTCCGTGAGCTGACACCAGTTTGGAGCAGCTGTGCTGTGGTGCGTCGATTTTTTCGTGTTAGTAAGTTATGTCAGTTGCTTATGGTTTGGGAGCCGCAGCATTCGCAGGAGCGTTTTTGTTTAAATGTTTTCTACAGACGAATCTTTATGTCTATGGCATGCCATTTTGAGTGGTCACTTTACTATGCTTGTGTTAATTTGATTGTGGCAGTTTATATTGCTGTTGGTTCCCTATGTTTGACCATGAGCATAGTTGTCATGTGCAAAACAGGTAGTATAAGCTATATTATGAAGATGCACACTGTTGAGCTCGAAATTGTAGAAAAGGTAAACAAATTAGCTAAAACATATCTACTATCATTGCTTTTTTTCTTCTGGTTCAACGTATTCCGGAAATCACGCCATTATTAGCTTCATTTTAGTAAAGCCAAGAGTACATACATAATTGAAGTATGATAGCAGACAGGCTATCTGCTGCTGAGGTTGTGTTCGAGTCTAATTTGAATTTTTCGATTGAAGGTTCGGTGAAGACTGTGCGACCTCAAGATCTGCTGTGATTTTTACGAAATCAAAGAAAGCATTAGAGTTCATTTTACCAAGAAATTTCCGAATATATGTGAAAGCAAATATTTTGGCAGTTTTCAAATCTAATTTTAAGTTAGCTATTTTTGTCGGATGATCTGCCAGCCGACTTGATAATTTTGTGATGGCTGCTGCTTTGTCCCTCCTTGCACGAGCCATGAACAGTGGCCTCCTGCTTTTTTATGCTTGTATATTCTTTTGTTTGTGTATTGTTTCGTTTTGTGAATTGCTTGGATTTGCTTTCATAGCACCGAAACGGATAATCGTGTACAATTTGGTCTCGATGAAGTAAACGGACAGAGCTAACCAATTACCTGAAATCCGGGTCTGAGTTAGGGCCGAGTCTTGGGAAAGTTTGCGTTGGCGTGTGCAAGAGTATGATAAGGGTATGCCACTAGGCAGGCTCTATGCTATCAGAGCAAAAACTATGCTCTGCACGCTAATGGCCCCCCCCGCAAATCAGACCCTAGTGACCCCCCCCCCCGCAAATCAGTACCTAGTCGAAACGGGGGTACGCTCACTCGCTCTATGTTTATGTGCTTAAGCTCGAAAACACAAACAGTGCGTGCGCGAATTTTGTGCCTGCTTCGAGCTTACAACACAAACATAGCGCTCAAAATTCCTTGAAGTGATGGGTCTGATTTGCGGGGGGGGGGTGGGCCGTTAGCGAGCAGAGCATAGTTTTTGCTCTGATAAGATAGAGTGTGGCACACTCTTACATTATGTACTCTTGGTGTATGTTATGTTTAGATTAATTTTATGGTATCCGTCCTTGATTAATTTCATTACGTTATTTTTGTTCAGTTGTGTAATTTTATATGTATTATTGGTTTTGTTAATGACATATATTTCCTTAAATGTAAAAATGCTTACATATGATTGCAATCTTTTGATTGGCTTTGTCTACGGGAGTAAAGATATATATACTTTTCATGATAATCGGCAATTACGTTTTTATTTATTCTAAGAATGTTGTTGTTATTATGGTAGATACGATTTTTGCACTTCGTATTTATATCCTTGCTTTTATTTTTTACATTTTCTATAATACTTGTTTCTTTTTAGTAGAGGCTTTATTTTTAGTTTTTTGCTTATTATGTATTCTTGTTTCCACAAGATCTCTTATGAAACTATAAAGAGGATGATTTTTGTGAATTTTATTAACGTTTGTTATTTGTGCCATTGTTTCAAGTTTAGATTATAAAATCTGTTTATATATTTCTTTTCTGTTTCTATAATTTTTAATTGTACCAGTCATCGTATCTATATCTGGAACTTGTGATTTACTGTTGCGGTTCGTTTTTGTTGTATTTTCCTATTATTATGAATAATATTAACCGTAAAGAAATAATGAAAAACGCCTGCCTGCAGTCACTAAGGCCGTAGCCTTTTCTTGACTGAATAATGTTAACATGATGTAAGTTTACCGGAACAGGTAAAGCTGTAGTTTCACCTTGAAGTAATTCATTTAATCCATATGGGTATTTAGTTTTTAAGAGTCTTATCCAGTATGCTTCTCTATTTCTACGTATTCTTTTTTCTTCTGTTTTATCGTTTAGGTCAGCCAATGCTTCAATTATTTGTACATTGAATTCTTTGCAATTTCCTATATTGTAATGAGCTGCTTGCTAACCATTTACAGTTGGTGCTTTCTGGTTTTTGAATGCTTCTCCTATGTTCACCTATCCTGGTAGATAACGGACCCCCCGTTTCTCCTACGTATTGTATGCCGCATAACTACAAGTAATCAAGTATACTACGCTCTTGGTTTTGCAATTCACTCTACTTTCTAAGTCATCAATTTTACATTGTATTGGATATTTCTTATCATTATAATATCATTGAAAATTAATGCCTGCTTTGTAAAGTTTCGAGGTATTACATCTATTGCTATTGCATGCTTCGCCCTGTATTACACTGGGGGTTTCCTGAGAAACCACCTGACTAGAAGAAGAGCCATCCGTTTGCATGTAAGTGCCCCACGGATGGTACAGAGGAGAACACCATATTTGTGAATTAGTTGAACTTGACATATTGGCATACAGACGAAGAGGAAAAACTTCTGAAAATAGATAAACTAAAATCGTAGCTAAAATCGGAGACAAAACTGCTTTGGTTTCCTTTAGTGCCCTCAAAACACTTCAAGTTTCAAGTTTAAGCATCAGAGATCATTTCACAAAGAAATGAACTTTTTCGAAAAGACATGAATATAAAAGATTCGACCGTCTTCAAGTCAAATGGGTTTGTTTTAAGATCTTTACGGCTAATAAGATTTTAGGATAATTAGATTTTACGTAAAAGCATTTGCTGCAATCTGGTGAATATTTCTATGAAGTTATTTCATAAGGACAAGGCCCCATCTCCTAACAAATAATAAAATCCTCAAAACCAAGATTATTGTAGATTTTATCCTGAATTCTTCCGCTTCACAGCAGCAACTTTTTTAGTAAAGTCAGTTATAGAAGTGTTCAATGGGAAATAGTTAATGGGTGCACTTGATAATTGGGGTATTATACCTATGTGTTCCTTGTCGCGGTCCCGTTTACACTTATTTGCGGTTTTGATTTCAGAAATTCAAAAGTTCAAACGGGTCGAAAAACGGAGAAATAGAGAAAAATTGAAGTTGAACAAATGGAAGTTAAACTTATTGTACCCAAACTTTGAAAGATTTATTTGTTATTTAATTGGGCTATTCGTTTATTGTATTAAATTTTTCAATACATTAAACTTCATTAAATTAACCAATTTTAAAAGAAAGTTTCGAAATTTGAAATGTGTTGAAAAATTTAATAAAATTCTAGCCCAATAAATAACGAGTAAATCCTTGAAGGTGTGGGGACAAAAGAATAAGTTTGACTTCGATTAGTACAACTTAATTTTTTCTATTTCCCCGGTTATACGTCTGAATTTTTGAATTTCTGAAATCAAAACAGCAGATAAGTGTAAAGGGGAGCACGATAAAGAACACATAGGAAGAATACCCCAATTGCCAAGTGCAACCGTTAAATATTTCTCATTGAACGCTTCTATAAAACTGATTTTACTAAAAATATTGCTGCTCTGAAGATGAAGAATACAGTGCACTTCTACAGTAATCTTGGTTTCGAGGATTTTATCATTTGTTAGGAGATGGGACCTAGTACTTATGAAATAACTTCTAAGAAATATTGTTGTTTGCGTTGGGCAACAATTAAAAATTCGATTCAATTGTTAAGGTGGTGATTCCTTTTGGGCACATATTGTTATTTGGCGACGCAAATCAAGATGAAATTTGATGAAACTTTCCGAAATAGGTTCTTTTAGGGTTCTAACACACTCCGCGCAATCCCGATTCAAAAATTCGAGATTTCCGGTCAGAGCGGTTTTTCCCAATTTCTGAACGTTTTGCAGCTGCTATACAGTTACGACTATGGTCATTCGAAAGATCTCATTGAGCTTCACATTTTTACTTTTTAAAGCAAGTTTCTAGCTTTTCTCTACCGTGATATATAGCCAATTTTCTTGTTTTGGCGTCGAAAACTTGTCATTTTTGCAGAAATCAAATAATCCAACATTTCTTGAACTACGCAAGCCAAGAAATCAAACTAAGGGCTCGATCTGAAGGTCTCACAAGGACAAATTATCCGACGCATGATCGTCTTCCAACTGCTATCCTGTAGGCTGCTATCATAAAAAATGTAGTTTTTGCAAAAACACGTCCAATTTTTTCCAAAGGGAGCATTAACCATGCAAGCTGGAGGGCTGCTACAGAACAAATGTGTTCTGCACAAATATACACATATAAGAGCAATTTCACAATAAATAAAAAATCGTCCCCAGCTATTCGATGGAGCTATCGAATGATAAAACCGATGTCTGGCGAAAAAATTTACTTGAGTCTGCAAAAATTCTGGAAAATTATACTTCTTCTAAAATGTGTTTAAAATATTTTAGAAAAGTAACATTAGTTTCGTGGCATGCATTAAAAAGAGAAGATGTCAAGCTACATTTTGATATAAAAATGGCTTCTTAACTCCAAGTAATGAATGAGTAATAATGGTGCAAACTTTATGTGACCAAAGGGAATCACCACCTTAAGACAGTTGTAATGGAAAAGGCAAAATAAAACCTGAAAATGACAATAAAAAGCTCAGTTTGTCGTAGATTGTGATTTTTGATGGAATCGATTTAATTGTCCAATGCACTGGTTATGAGTGGTGTGCCTGTGAAACCTTGATGTGAACTATGAAACGTCCAAGCACTGTATAAAGTAACTGTCATGCAATTACCAGAGTTGCCAGTCAGTGTGAAACCCCCATAAACTCATTATTAGGGACATAGGTTCTAGTGTAGATAAGAAGAATAAGACTAAAAGTAGCATTACTCTCACGCAAATGACACGAAAATTGGATAGAACCTCAGTGGAATGTAGCCTAAGGAAGCTTCGGTAGGTTATCAGTCAGTAATGGAGGGGTCGTTACCCTTCCCGGGTCAGTAATAGGCCCCAACATGGTTTTTCTGTATAACGGAGGAGTTGTTACTCTTCCCAGGCCCCGAATAAGGCCTCACATTGTCCAGAAGTCAGTCAAAACCTGATTAAAACAGCTAAAAATTATCAAGAAAAACGAATCCAAAGAAAGAAGTTGTTGAATAACCAACAAATTAACAGGAAATTTCGAGTTTAAAACGTTTTACGCAGTTAATAAGTGCGACTATTGGAAGATGGGTCAAAATAAGGTCATAATTTGTCCATTGGTAGCATGGAAGTAGGTTAATTGGTGTTCATAGGCATTAATTAAACATAATTTGCAGTAGTTAGGTAATAATTAATTAATTTGTCAAATTCTTGGTCAAAATATAAGTTGGGTTTATCTGAAAGGCAATTCTCTGCTGATTCCAAAACTCCAAACCCGGTCACCTAACTCCCAATATTGCGAAAGTTATACGTAAAAGAAGTTTTGATTAGTTACATTTTAATTTTGTAATATTGGCCTTAAGTGACCTTACAACAATGCGTAACAGTTGTGTGTGGTTACGCCCATTCATGGTTCCATTCATTCCTTTGAGCCTCTGCTGGCTCTCTCCCAGCAGAGACTTGCCTCGCAGAGAAGGGCTTAACACACACCTTAGGTGTGAAATTACGTTCGGAGGGGGCTTAACTCCCTCCCTAATAATTTAAAAGAAATGAAAATAGTTAGTCTTAGGTAGTTAGATACGTAGATTAATAATAATTAGTTTTTGTCTTGTGGAAAATTACGCAGGTATTAGTATGCATATTTTTTACGCAACAATTGCCCTTCCGCCTCTTTTGCAGTGAGACATAGAGTCTTGGCGAGGAAGAGCAATTGTTGCTAGGATTAACGAGCGGCTTCCCTTGTCTACGGCCGAAAGGTCACGCCCAAAAGGAAAGAAAGGGGCTTGGAGACAAGGGAGCCAATAAAAATAATAAAACTAAAATTTATTAAATAAGTCCGCTAAACATGCGGTTAATATTCGGTTTTCCATAATGGGCCCCGAGAGGCCTTTATTTTGTACAATTCTGTTTTTTAATTAATTTCACTTGATTTTTAAAGTCCGAAATTTTCCCTTTGGTTACCTTTACGTGGTAACCAAAAAGTCTGCAAAGTTTCCCAAAATTCAGCTTGGGAAATCCATCAAATTTAGGGTCAGTTGGAGGGTCATAATTTCTTTTCCTCGTTAATCTCCCCTCCAACGGAGCAGCCGCGTGGCCAGCCCGAGTTGGGCACACGCTTTAACATAGGGAGCTTCCAGAAAATTCTGGAAGCTCCAATAAAAATCAAAGAGACCCCGCCAGAAAGGCAAACACCAGTGAGCTGTCAGACTCCTGTCAGCTCACTGTAAATTTTGAATTTCCAGCCAGTGTTCGTCTAAGTCTCGGCCGAGAGCGGTCGGTTTCTCCCCCCCCATAATTAGCACGTCTTCCCGTTGTGCCAGCGTTTTGGCCGGGAATAAAAGACGTGCTCACCCCGGTTAGGACACGAGTTAGGGGCCCCTTCTGACCCACACTGGTCAGAAAGGATGAACTGAGTCTACACGACGAACACCACACGATGAGGGCCTAATGAGCGTGCTATGCTCGGCCAGAAGTTGCACACTAGGAACGCAAACTTAGGGATTTTCAAAGGCCCTTTTGGCCTAAAAAATTCACCTTTTTGCGGCCTTCGGGCCTTGCTTAAAATAATGTTTGTCTGACCAAGCCACGGCCTGAACGGCCTCAATTTTTACAGGGGCTTACGCCCAAATATTTTGTGTGTAACTGTTCTTTTTGGGGTTGTAGTGAAGCATGGGATTTTGAGTGGGGACCCCCCCTGAGTTGAGATAGGAGGTCCCTTGGTTACGACCTCATATTCAGAACTGAGCTAATTTTAGGATTGTTTCTCCCCACAGCCGGTAATTAGGAATTGCCGGCCGCAATCGCAAATTAGGCGCTACTGAAGTAATATTATTGTCTGTATTTTTGCATTGTTTTCATGTCTTGTGTGGATCGGCGTACCCAAAAATCAGTAGGCATTAAAACTCAGAATTATTTTCTAATTATTAATTATCAAGTTGTTCTGAGGGGAATGGCCGACTTCCCCGTTGTTAATTTAAGTAGTCCAAAGCTGTTTTTGGCGGAAATGTGTCTGTAATCTGTTTTTTAGTAATAATTGCCTAAGCAATTATTACTCGTTCAGCTTTCATTTAAACCACCAAAGTTTCAAAATCCAACAAAAATTTCTTTTATCAAATTTATTAAAGTTCCAAAGTTTAAGGTAAAATACGGGAAGATGCAAGTCAAACTTACGTCAGAATTAGGACAACAAATATGCATACTATAGGTAGATAGGTCTTGTTAAGGAGTAGTTAGGACGTATTATGTCTGTGTAATTATATGTGTCAATATTGTTGTAATCTGTAGTGTGAATGAGACCCCCCAAATTTACGTAAGCGGCTACTTGAGTAAACCCCTCATGGAGCGTGAGGTTTCAAGGTTAGCCCCGTTTTCTAGAGTGTGAGTTATGAACCAAAATCGGATGATTGCGGGTGTGAATGAGGGCATACCATGTAAACTCCCTTTGTTTGATAAGGGTATTGGGACTGCCAGAGTGAATGGGTAAAATATTTAAATAGTAGGCAGGAAAATGGGGCCAAATTGAGTAGCAATTTGGACCCAAAACATTGATAAATTAAAGCCAGTAATGTTTGTGGGTTGGATGTGTAATTGCTGCGAAAATGCCAATTTCGGAGTGAAAATCGTAGGAATCTGCATAAAGAAATGTTGGTATTTTCGGCGAATCAAGCAGGTTTTGCAGCCTAGGGTCACGGGGACCCCGAATTAGGTTTGCCAAATCTGTTGGATTTCCGGTCATCCGTGTAGGTTGCACTGCGATTAGGGGGCGGATGAGCCGCATTCATGGAATCCAGCAATAACCGAATCAAGGCCATAGCAGAATAGTTTAAACTGACACGAAATTTATCACAGTTTAGCAAAATGTGTTGGACATCCGATTAGCGGACCGGTAGTTTAGTTAGTTCTAGGTAAGAAAGTATAGTCCTGTTGTATTAATTAGCTGGAATTCTTAATAATTGGGAAATAGTTAGGCCTAGCTAGATAGGGATATTAATGGTCTTGGCCTGAAATTATCATGGGCTCGCGGTCGTTACCGTAATCATCTAACTTCCCATGTCAAAGGCCAAAAGACGAGCCAAACTAAAAGAAAAGAAGTAAAACCGTACTGAGATTCGAACTCAGGTTCTCTGGATTAGTAGGTCCAGTGCTCATCCATTGAGCTATACGGGTTACAATTAGAACAAGTTCAAGCTAGCCTATGTAAGGAAGCAATTTAGCAACCCAGCACACGTGCAGTCAATTAATACATTATATGTGCAAATTATGCATATGTAGAGGTAAACTTTAATTAGGTTTTTCTCACTAATTACTTAACATTTTTTGGTGCTTTAAGCACAAAAAATGTTCAGTTTTTCAAGCCCTACAAGAATATATAACTCTTACTCAAATCTGTGTTCATCGAAATTTTGCTAATTTATATGCCAGTTTTGCACGAATGCAATTAAGTGCTCGTGTGAAAGGGTGGTAGTATGCGCGACTGCCACTCGGCTGGCTGCTGGGGTTGCCAGCACCGGATCGAATAGCGGTTCGGCACGTCCCCTGTTAGGGCACTAGGATAAGGGGCAGGTAGATTTAGAAGTAGACGTAGTTCGGTAGGTCGGTAGAGGGACTGCGTAGAATGGCTGCTGAGACAGTGAGTGAGTGAGTTTTTGTATTTTTGTATAAGTTGATGAAAATTAATCACATGCGAAAACTCGCTCACAGTCAGCCAATAGGTTTTATTTTAAGTTAATTGGTTCAGTCCCAAACCTGCAAATAAACGGCTAATAGGGATTTCACATTAAAACACCAGATAGTTTTAAGTTAACATTCATATTACGTAGGCTTTAATTGGTTAGCATAAGTAGGTAGGTAGGCATCAGTTAAGACAATTAATATAAGTATTTAGTAGTTGACCATCTTCCAATATCAGAAATGCACTATAAAAGGTCCAGGTACGTACGGGTATTTGATATAATCTCTGAGTCACGGGAAATGAACCCATTTCCCGTGACAAATCAACAAAATCAGGCCAAGCACAGGCCGAAAACGTTAACATTGGCCAGTATTACTGTTTGTTCTGAAGATTGTGCAAAATTTGGTCAGAATCAATGCATTTCACATCAAAATGGCCCTAGAAGGCCGGTCTGTGCGAGGAAAGGACAAAAGCGAACGAAGTCTGAATGTAGGTCGTAAACAGCGCATTTTTCGTACATTTCTCAAGAATATTTCGTCTAACTACCGGTTCAGTCAGGCCCAGCCGGGCCCAAGGTGGAAACCTTACGAATCAGTTCGTTCAAGCAAGAAATTGCGGCAAGTTTAACTAAATTCTGCGAATATAAGCTAACAGAGGCCAGGAAGGCCCAATTGGTGACAAGAAGTTACCAGGAACAGTTAATATTGTCAAAAAAGGCAATAACCAGCGGTTTTCAGTCAATTCTTCAATTTGAAAGTTCAAATGGGGCCCAAAATGCACATTTTGGGCCTGGAAAGCAAAGGAACGAGTAATGGTTGCTGGGTTCGATTCCCGCACCATAATCTTGGACTAATGGGTTTTAACCCATTTGATTCAGGTGTGGAGACGAAGCTACGCTGCTCTATCCGAATCTGAACTGCCCGTGGATCGTAGTCTTGTGTCTCTCAGATAGTCATATTCAGTTGCTCAGTTATTGGACCGCAGAAGTCCGGATCAGTCAGTCAGTCAGTTAATCAGTCAGTCGGGATCAGTCAATTTTGGAAGGTACATAGACGGCTTGTATTGCCGAGTAGCGGATTAAGACAGAGACAGCGAGCGTAGCCCCACCTGATCAAAGTGGGAGGTTAAACCAGAAACCGCAAAGCTAAAAGCCTAATTCTTGGAAAAAAGGGACTAAAACACTATTTCCTTGTTTCTATCACATCATGAATTCGACCGTTTTCGTCATCAATTGTATGTCGGGAGGCATTTCTCCCGTGTCTCTGGCCTAAGCGCCACACCATCCTCAGTGAAGAAGAAGAAGCCGTAGATTTGTTGAACTTTGCAGTTGTTTAATTTTCGTTAACCAGGAATAAGTAAGGCAGAACCAGGTGACTCCCCATTTTCTCTATTTCCTCAAAAAAGCCAGTTCCGTACAGCAACCCTGTCTAGGTGTTTCAGCGGACCTACGGGAAAGCAGTGTCCAACATTCGGGGACTCACCCATAGACCGACCCCAGGTTTATTTCAGTTAATAATTGTTTGGTTGTAGTTTGCTGATTTGTAGTTTGATAATCCGTTTGTAAGGACGGATAATTAGAGTCGCACAGCACCAGCATATAGGCGCACGAGAAAGCATATAGGTACTTACTTAGTAGAGTGTGTAATGTGTGACAGTGTAATAGTTAGTGTAATAGAGACAGAGTTTGAGAAAAAGAGGAAGAAGAGGTACCACTGAACCTTGTCCCTAACTAAACCTATAACTTGGGTAATATTATCCTAAATTAGGATAATATTAATAATAAACTAAAAGAGGGTACCTGGCAACTCTGGTACAGTAAAGTGAATACTGTACTGTACTGATCTGTAATTGTATCTGTTTTTGCACAGTTTGTAACGACCCCTGTGATATTAACACGTATTGTATTGTAAATTGTCGTACTGTTTAAAAGAGTGTACCCATCATACCTGTACTCAGTTTAGTAAATAATTGGTTTGTCAGACTTAGAGTCTCAGAGTTTAACAGAGAGGCGCGATTGTCTCTGAAAGTCAGGCGCGTTAGCCAAAGATGATCGGATCAGGACTACTCACGGTAAGTTCTGGTCAGGAATTGGAAGACTCACCGTCAATCCAGCGATCAAGTCAAAGCAAGTGCTGACCCCTCTTGCTGATCAGCTGGAATCCAGTGCACTAAACGAACTCACGAAGAAGACCCCTACAAAGGTTGCCTGCAGGGAATCTCTGATTTTGGAACACTACCTTTCGGAGATCCGGTGCCTAAGTCTACTTCCATAAGTGGACGTGCTGACCTTCCGTGTAATCAAGTGCAGAGCGACTTCTGACACTAGACCGGAGAGCAGAGCGATTTTTGACTCCGGATCCTAGCAACTTCATTACACAGTGTTCTGAAATGAAATTTGTTGTAAAGTCGGAAATTGCTGTTTACAGCTTTATTCCAGCTGAACGGTGAAATCATTCCCCCGAAAAGTTTTCACCGTGACACCGTCATCTTGCTGTTACATCTACGACTAAGTAACAAACTGAACCTATCCTATTAAACCTGATAGCTGCTGTAAAACTGTCAGTGAATTGTGTGTTGAACTAAATTGTGAATGGAATATGTATAGTGCCATTGTCCCTGAAGTCTTTGTCGATTCATGATCGGCCTGTGTAGCTCCAAAGCCGTCCGAAGTCTGATGAAAACTACTTGTGTTTTACGTCTGATACCGAAAGGGAGAAATATTTTAATCAGTGGCAAGCCAACCCTATACAGCAAATTAAGACAAAGCAATGCAGCCGACTGCAGTGAACCATGTATTTAATCAAACATGTATTGAATGTGCTTGTATCTTCTGTGAAAACAGTCTTGCTTCATTCAGGTAAGCTTTAATTTCAGCCACATGGTCAGCTTTTTTAAGTCAACAAATGTCATACTGCAGATACCCTTTCTGCAAAAGGTGCATTCACGTCCAGCTCCGTACAGATGTTCTTGACTTGGCAAGTCATTTGGTGTCTGTCCCAATCGGCAATCAGCCGGACAATTTGCACCAGTAACCTGAGCCAAAATACCAACTCCATACCACTGATCTGTCTTGGTGTCGTATCTCAGTAGTGGTCCTCCTGAATCTCCCTGAAGTACAAGTATTGGCTGGCACTTTTGCACTGAACAATTATAAACATTAACTGAAACTCAAACTGAAACTGAAACTTAACTAAAACTATAATATGAATTATGCTTAAATACCAACTAATAAATTACTTGGCTTGACAAACCAATCACTTATTCAGTTATTCTTATGTAATCTTTGACCTGAAGAAAAGGTGACAGTTTGCTGGTGTTATAACGGTAGGTACTATTTCTACTGTATTCCAGAGAATGATACATATTATACGGGGCCCATGTATGCAAAGTGTTAACAAATTTTTCCGGAAGCAATGGTATTAAAGTTTACTTTATGGTACCTAAGAATTGTTTATTAGATAAGTAAGTATGCCAGAAGCCCTGTTACATAAAAGATAGAGGGATGAATCTATGGCAACTTACAATTTTCAAAATTAAAGCTAAATATTGACCTTTACGTCAGTGTTCTCGCAACGGGCCCATACTGAGATTGCAACTTCGAGCTGAAATTGCTCAGCCTCACGATGTTTAGTTTATGTTTTGTTTACAGAAAGAAAGCGGAAGCACAAAAGATTTAATATTTGTGTAGACTTGTGCTTTGTGACTACAGACTAGAATTCAAAGGCGCCAATAGACTCACCTGAGCTGCTGTGCCGCTTGAACAACGAAGATTAACATTGAAGTTGTAGCACCGGTCAGATTGCGATATTTTGGATTTAAATTCAAGCATTTTCATTGTTTGTGGAAGATGAACACTTGCCTGCTGGAGATTGTTATTCTTCGTACCTGATGAAAGATGGGATATTGGAAATATTGCAGAAAAAATGCTGCCGCTTCATACACGTACAGTCAAGCAAGATAACAGTTCTATATTGTAAAATGTTAAGAAGTTTTACCTCCGTAAAAGGAGTAACAGAGTAACACAAAAAGCACTAATAAGGCTAACCATTATCATCAAAATGCATCATAAGTAGCGTACGTAAACATTAATGGTGCTTTTTGCATTTGTCAATCAAGTTTAAGGAATTGTGGTAATTCCGTGCCCAGGGAAGGCTAACTAATAAAGCAGATGGTAATTTCAAAATTAATTGGTTTTACAGACATTGAGTTAATCAGCACTCTATAAACGTGTGAAAAACTAATAATGAAAAGCGAAAAATCGAATGCTCACTTTCTGCAAGGCCATATCCAATGACTTTGTAGTCCTCTGACGCTTTCCTATTGACACCATTTTCCGGGCATCGTTGATCACCGCCTGTTCCTGCGATGCAGAGCTGGTTTTTAAGCATATGCTGTTGTAGCACTTCTAGGGGGCTAGGGAATGATGTGAATTTAATCAGGCCAATATCAGCGGCATCTTTCCGACACTTTTCATATGACTCCCGATGATAAGGGCTCAGCTTAGTCATGCATTTGTGGTAGCTGGGAAATAGCTCAGTGGTCACAGGGCTGCCACCATGCTCTGATAATGCCAAAAGGTATGGAGTTTTGCTGACTTTGGGGTTACGGATGAAAAGGTTTATTTTTGTGGTGGCTAGCCGCATGAAGGTCTGTGGGCTGAAAAAACAAATTATATGACAACCTACTCTTGTCGCTTGTGAAACTATGTATATGAATAACCAAAGATTAAGATCAAAGATCGAACATTGCCAATGCCAATTTTGCTGCAAGCTACTCAGAAAGAAGCAAGCTTAACAGGTGTCAAATGACCGTGCTCAAAATGAGTTGCAGTTTTCTAATAGGGAATTTCATTATATTCTTGTAACTCTATTAATTTGATTTTTTTCCTGGACAGGAAATCGCTAACGTATGCAAATTTGAAATGCAAATTATCCCGCAATTCTGGTGGCGAGAGTGCTCTTCGCTTTCCTCTAAAACTTGTTTTTCCTATCTTTGCTAAATCTGCCAGATAATACGACGCAAGGATTCATAATCTGATCCCTGCAGTATCGCAGTTTTTTCCGTTTTCTGTTCCTTACCTCCCTTTTTCTGTGTTCCGCGAAACCAGATTAAGGCTCCCCCTCCAATATTGCCGTGATGGCGTCGATGTTGTCCATTGGATCCGAATTCCAGTTTAAGCTACTTCGACTGAAGCAAGTGTGGCTCAGTTGGTGGTAATCAGAGATGAAACCGGGTCACCGGGTCACCGGGTCAGTTCGGGTCACTATATGGACCGGGTCACCGGGTCACCGGGTCACGAGCTCTGACCCGGTCTTGACCCGGTATTTTTAATTGGGGGAATTATTTACTGATATAGCATATTTTTCAGAGTTTTTACCAGTTTTTACCAACTCAGACTTCAATATGTAAGTACTCAAAAAACTAGCAATAGAAATATTGTT
The DNA here is from genome assembly GCA_030248195.1 of Trissonchulus latispiculum. Taxonomy (NCBI): domain Eukaryota; kingdom Metazoa; phylum Nematoda; class Enoplea; order Enoplida; family Ironidae; genus Trissonchulus; species Trissonchulus latispiculum. Next base: position 57,597 of record JASAND010012208.1, read on the forward strand.
AACTTAATTGTGTTGTTTTTTTAAATGCTTGTCGCTGTAGTGTCCTCATAATATTTGTGATGACCTGTCGAGCTTAGATCTAGGCTTGAAACTACAATGATTGCGTTGAATCTTAACTAGAAAATGAAAATTATTACATGGGAGTCTGAAATTTTTATTTGAAAATGCAAAATTCTCCATGCCCCATCTACTGTAAGTGATTTTTCGTCGCTGCTCTCATTTTTTGAAGGAGGGGGTCAGACTGTGTTTCAAATGTGGGTAAGACGGAAAATCTCGGCAAAACAAGGTTTAGTGATTCTGAGTTTTGCTTTGCATTTTTCTAATTGTTATGGCTTACTAACCTTAAAGGAACTAATGGAGTTGTGATTGTTTTTATTTATAGAATATATTCTCTGAATCCTAGCCCCTAGCCATTTGCGAAAATCTTTCCAAAGACTTTTCCGCTGAGTGAAACCACTAACCATACAACAACAAAAATATTTTGCTAAAACGATGATAAAACACAACAGAACTGCTAAGGTTAAGCTCATGATCAGAATTAGATGAAGTAATGACTTTACCTAAATATTTTGTGCGAATTTGTTTGATTCAAAAAGCTATGTAGTTTACTTCACATCACATTGAGTACGATATCGTGCAAATCAGTTTTGATTTTTTCCGGCTTACTTACAATATTTACTTTCCAATTTTAGTACTTTAAGGAAAGCAAAAATTTTGCCCGACTTCTTATTTTAGACGCCAAAAATTTCAAAAAAGGTAAAAAAACACTCATCGCACCCCAATATAAGTATTTTTAATTTTTCCAAGCTTAAACTTGAGTTTTCAACAATACCGGGTCACCGGGTCACCGGGTCAGGGGTCGACCGGGTCACCGGGTCAGCAAATAGTGACCCGGTTTCATCTCTGGTGGTAATGCTACTACCGAAGTGGACTTTGAACAGAAACTGTGAACTAAAAACTTAACGGATCGGTCTGGAGTTTGGCACATTTGTTTGTTATCACGTTTTGTATTAACTAAGCTGGCCTACGCTGCAGAGACTGGCTTGCTGTCTACACAAGAAGAAATGTATTAATTAACGCTTTGAATTTAAGCTTTAAAGGGGAGTCCATTGTGAAAATTTTTGATATCACGGATTTCGCTCATTTTCACACATAATTTAGCCACATATGTTGTACATTTTGAGTAGTTTCGTTCAGTTCTCCGTAATGGCATGAGCCATTCATTGAGTAAGATTTGAATGTCATCAAAATGAGGGTACGGCCGCAAATTCAAAGAAGTTTTCGCATATTAAGTTCAAGAATTTGGCTTGATTTTCTTGCTCAAGTCTAAATACCACAAATTAAATTATGTTTAGACAGCTTCAAACCCGTTAAGCACGATCAGATCTTTTGATAACGAATTTTAGGGCGAAATAGGACCACTGGCACCAGTGATTGCTTGAAAGATTTAACAGCAGTTAACTTAAAATAGAAGCATTTTCAAACCATAGTTCTATGAGTACAATTGATCCTAGAACTGAGAGCTTTCGATTGAGGTAAAATATGACATATTTTGAAAAATTTGAAAATCACCATATTTTGCCATATAACAACTGACAAATTCGGATATAACGACCAAGCTGGAGCACGTTGCTGCCACAACTGTTGTCAAAACTGACCTACAGCTATCAGAAATAACGTCCAAAGATGATGTTTTGGCATTTGGCAGCTGCTGATTGACATGGTCTCTCGTTAAAAGCAGAACATTTTGGAAGAAACTAAATTTCTATTGACAGAAAATCTGGAAACTGGGCAAAGATTGCCAGCATCATTTGGTATCGTTAGAAATGTCCATTTATATACCATGATTTGTTGGAATTAGATTTTGAATTAGGCCTTTGAATTTCAGTAATGCTTGCTCAAAGTTTAAACCCCCAGTCTTCAGTAACGAAAAACGTCAAATTTCACAGTCAGAAGGATTCAAACATTATTTAAAAAATTCAAAGGCCTAACTCAAAAATCTAATCATCAAACAAATCACAATATATCAATCATCGTTTGAAACGATACCAAATTATGCCGATAATTTTCGCCAAATTTCGAGATTTTTGGTCACTAGTCAAAAAACTGGGTAGACAATCCATGCGATGGCAACACAAAATGAATGTATATATATATATATATATATATACATATATATATATATACATCTATATATTTGTATATATATGTATATATATCTCAGCATATATATATGTATATATATATATATATATATATATGTAAATATATGTATCACACATACACATACCCCAACACATACATGGGTAACCCTTGACATCGTTCGTGACATCCATAGGTTAGCGCGGGGGGGCCTGGGGGGTCCAAGCCCCACCCCCCAACCCGGACAAGGTACAAGCCCTACCGCCGTCGGGGACAAGGGGTAACGAAAAAGTGGCCAAGGGATAGGCAAAAATAGCCGGAAAAGATTAGTTTTTACACTAAAATTTCAAAAAATTTCCGGCTTCGCCGGAATTTTTTAACAAAATTGTTTAATTTTTCCGGAAAATCAGGCAAAATTTTGAAATTTTTTCGAAAAATTGAAGATTTCTTGAAACTTTTAATAAAAAATAGCCAATTTCAATAAAATTAGCGTTAATTTTTTGAAAAATTTTACAAATTTAATCTTGAGGTACAACCCCCCCTGAAAATTTTTGTTCAAGGTGCAAGCCTCCTCAAAATTTTCTGGGGACAAGCCCCCCCCAGGACCCGACCCTATGTTAATGTATGGTGATTGGTGACATCGTTCAGCATACACACATACACATACCCCTACACACATACAAACATGGGTAGCCCCATGACATCGTTCGTGACATCGTTTAGCATGACACAGATCCACATACCCCTACACACACATAGGTACCCCCATGACAACATTCGTGACATCGTTCAGCATACACACATACACATACCCCTACACATACATGGGTAGCACCATGACATCGTTCGTGACATCGTTCAGCATACACACATACACATACCCCTACACATACATGGGTAGCACCATGACATCGTTCGTGACATCGTTCAGTATACACACATACACATACCCCTACACATACATGGGTATCACCATGACATCGTTCGTGACATCGTTTAGCATACACACATACACATACTCCTACACATACATAGGTAGCCCCATGACATCGTTCGTGACATCGTTCAGCATACACACAGACACATACCCCTACACACACATAGGTATCACCATGACATCGTTCGTGACATCGTTTAGCATACACACATACACATACTCCTACACATACATAGGTAGCCCCATGACATCGTTCGTGACATCGTTCAGCATACACACAGACACATACCCCTACACATACATGGGCAGCCCCATGACATTGTTCAGCATACAAACATACACATATCCCTACACACACACATGGGTACTCCCATAACATCGTTCGTGATATCGTTTAGCATACACCCATACACATGCCCCTATACATACATGGGTAGCCCCATGACATCGTTCAGCATACACACAGACACATACCCCTACACATACATGGGTAGCCCCATGACATCGTTCGTGACATCGTTCACACAACACACATATACATACATGGGTCCTCCATGACATCGTTCACTTAACACACATATATGCACATATACACACAAATATAAACAGACAAACAAACAAAAAACAAACAAACACGTGACATCGTTCACACAACACACACATGTACACACATGTACACACATAAGGGTCTCCATGACATCGTTCGTGACATCGTTCACACAACACACATATATGTAATAAAATGGGGTCTACTAATCAGGTTTCGCTGGATAATAGAGCACTGGTTTAACTCCTTTTAAGCCTCCTTAAACCACTATTTCAACACAAGCGCAATACCAGGGGTTTTATAGTTAGATTACTCTATTAAACCTACCGCTTGGTAAGTATTCAACTGTTCCAATACCTAGTTAGAAACCTATTCAGAAATAGTCGTTAAGGTTTTACAAAGTTTTAATGATTCTAGCTATTATTTATACAGGCCCGGTTATCAACAAACGTATCAAAACACGTTATAGAATAATATTCCGCCGTCGAGGTACAGTACAAGACTATAATAACATACATGAATTTAGATCATACAAAAAGCATTATTTCTTAGGTAGACACCAATCAAATTTACAATATTCCTACAGTGTTGAACATAAGAAAATATCCTCAATCTAAGTTTTTAGTCAACTCTTTGAACGTTCTTAACTTAATTACCACTACTGGTCTTACTCGTTGGTTTACCTTCCAGGTGATCCAAGGGTGTTGATGCTGAAGAGGTAGGTTCAGGTAGAGACAGCGATTGGTTGAGTCAGGGTAGTCACAGCTAATAGGGCGGAATCTGGGTGGCAACAGTGATAGCAAATACAGTACAAATCCTCCAAATCAGTCTCGCTCTGAGAACTGAAGGTCTTCGCGACCAAAAGACAAATCCGGCTAACTCTAGCCAACGGCACTACAGCCGATCAATTAACAATCCGAAACGAGCAGAAGAAACGCACCACCGAACGTGTTAGTTGCCAACCCAAGACTGAAGTTCAGGTATTCTCACGAACTGAACTTCAGCCGTACCCCTGATAGAGGGCGTTCTACACTTTTTGATCGTCCAATCGCTGACTCTCTACCGTATACCTGTTTTCGTCAGTTCTCTTTGTTTTCGAGAGAGAACCGACCCAGCATGACGTCGAAAGAGCTTACGTAACTTTGGGGTCAAACTTTGATTACTTTAGGGCTTTTCTCAAGGCTCCGTTTAGACGAATTTCTCTTCAATTTCTCTACTAAAAGCACTCATGTAGAAATTCAGATAACGTCACAAACATTTACCGTCGCCAAAACCTCAAACAATTCTCAATCTGATTAAAGAAACAGTTTTGGACAACACATACAGAATATTCAACAGACCCATAATTCAAATTTCAGGTAGCTATCTGAGCAGTTAAACTATTTCACAATTATTAGCTAAGTAACCGAACGTCATGTCAAAAACCAAAACCAATTACCTATGCTGAACATCACTATCAATTATTAACCAAATTATTAACCATTATCCAACATTATCAAACAATTGCTAAACAGTTGCTAAACATCTTAAACTTCAACTTGAGCTTTAAAATTCCTTCCTTCTCGCTAAAAATGTTTCATTCCAGTAAGCAGAATTTGCGGCCTCCACATATATACACACACACACATATATATATATAATATATATATATTATATATATATATATATATATATATATATATATATATTTTACATACATGGGTCCTCCATGACATCGTTCGTGACATCGTTCACTTAACACATATATATACACACAGACACAAACATAAACAAACAAACAAACAAAAAACAAACAAAGACGCGACATCGTTCACACAACACACACATATACACACATAAGGGTCCCCCATGACATCGTTCGCTTAACACAAATATATACACACAAACAAGCAAACAAACACACAAAACCTTCGAATGTGAAAAACTGGGGGGGAGGGGGAGGGGAGTGAACGCATGAGCACACATCACATTAACATGCACATACACGCTACACATTAGGATGACACACCTGCCCCACTAATGTACATACCCTGCCCCACTAATGTACATACCCTCTCACTCCAACTGACATCACCCACCTCCCTGCCATCGCATGCCATCGCATGGAAGGGTGACCAAAAATTGAGACTTTTCCAATTTCCAATGTTTAACACTTACTGACATCAAATTTGAGGTGAAATTACTCATTAACCGGGAGAGATCCTACTTTTATTTTAAAAACTCGTTAAAATATACCAATCGGACAACAAAATGTGTGAAAATTAGAATAATCGGAGATGGTCGAAAAATTGGCCAAAATGGACAAACCCCTTAAATTCGCACGCAAGCTTTATATTACAATAGCACAACATAACAAAGTGATAATATGATAATACATTATAATATAATAATACACATAAGCAATATAATGACAACCGCTAAAATCCAATAGATTGATTTTGTATAAACTGCTTTTACTTTACATTTCGTGTGCAAACGGTCAGCGTAAGTCAACCATATATAAACCATCTGTAACTTTTATAGAAACCATATACATATCATTTGAAACCACTTTTTGTGCTCTTTCACATGCTAGAGTCACATTTATCATCTAAATCTTAAATAAAATTTTGATCATTTGCGCATGCGTGAAACCATGATAGCAGCAGTTATGCGGTCTCTGACACAAAAAGTTTGTGCAAGATAGCTTGGCAACTATGCTTGGCTCACCTCAATTTTTGTCAAGATTGCTTCATCCATGCCAAGTTTACCTTAAAAATTCCGCTAGTGGTCCTATCACATCAATCATAAATTATATAGAAATAATGAATTACGCCTGAATACAGTCCAGCTTGGCTCTATCTGTGCTGCAACATAACTAGAGAAGGTTCCATCAAAGCCTCTCTGACAGTGCTATGCTTGCAGAGAAAGAGGATTGCAGTAACCTATCGGATCTCCGTAGCGATACAAACTGCATTTACATCAAGGAGGTCAACGTTAAACGTAACGTAATTAATGCTTGTTTCCTTCGCGGATCCGAATGTTAGCCCTCATTTACCTCATTTTTTGATGTTAATCATAAATTAATGATAGTTGTAGCAACATTAACGGTAACTGTGTCTCAAACTTTGCGCTTTTTTCAAAATTTGCTTAGAATCTAAAATTTTTCAAAACTTTCAAATGTTGGTCAATTTTCAGGAAAATTAAGACATAAAATTTTTCTAGTTTTTTATTAAAAGTATTATTTTTATTAAAGTTTTTTATTAAAATTATTTCTATCAGCGTTTCCTTGTCCCTTATACGCGACGACGGTAGGCCTGTACCTTGTCCAGGCTTGGGCCTTAGACCCCCATATTCCCCTGAGTAGTATGTAAAATGTCGCTTCTGGCACAGCAACCTACCTTTAACACATAAAATTCGAACCAAAAATGAACCAATATATTTTAAAAGACGCAATCTAGCCATGCCGCTTTTGGCACAGCAACATATCGCTTCTGTGTTAAAAATAAAGCAGACTCAATATACCCATACCGCTTCTAGCACAGCAACTCATTGCTCATTTGCAAAATAGGATAGAAATACAAAACTTCATGCCGCTCCTGGCACACCAGCCTCTCAGGTAAACTCCGATGCAATATGGTTATTCTGATTCTGAAGCAGAAATCTGTCGTTTAGTTGAAAAATATGATAGAAATACTATTTAGAAATTTCGATCCGAACACATGCACCTATCAGTAACATTAAACATATGAATCAAATGGAACAGTAATATCTTCTGACACAGCAAACTCCTTTAAAAGCTGGGCTTATTCTAGTGGTGGCCCCCCCATAAACACCCTTCCCCCCAAAAAAACCGTTCCCCCCCAAAAATCGTTCCCCCCCCCCAAAAATCCCCCCCCCCCAAAAAGTGGGTGCCCCTTTTGGTACCAACTTTTGCCCTGAAAAAATCGCTCAGAAGGCCAAATTTTCAAAAATTTTCCGGCTTCGCCGAAGATTTAGTCCATTTTTGCCTATTTAAGCGGTATTTTTGCACTGAAAATGAACTTTTTTGAGGATTACTATAAAAACAGCGCTATTTTTAGCATGTTTTTAGAAAAATTTTGGCTCCCCCCAAGAATGACTCGCCCCCGAGGGCCCCCCAAAGAGTCCCCCCAAGACAAATTCCCTAGAATAAGCCCTCAAAGAGTAATCGAATCCAAGTATAACAAATGTAATAATGCATCTCGCTCTTGTTTCCAAAAGCGATTGGGCATTAGATGGTTATTTCCATAGCAAATGGTCAACACAGATGCATATATTCCGTCAATGTTGTGAACGTTATTGCAAACACATTGCCAGCTTAAGAGGAAACCGATATCGGATATCGGTCGGCAAAGCAAAAATCGTTAATTTATTTAATGGCTAAACACTACATACTGTTTACCAATCATGTGTCTGAAAGTCTCACACAGTATAGCATTATAAGTCTTCATTGAAAACGAGGTAATAAATAATTATATGAGGCATATTGTTCCAGAATATTATGAGGTACAGTCTGAAATTCCTGTTTCCATTAGTTAAGTCCCTGAATTTCGGTTTGCAGAACGTCGACCAATGTGTCGCCTAATATCTGGTCTCGCCTGCAAAACCATATCCACAGCTACAATTTCATTGACGTTGTGAGTTTCCCTGGCTAGACGGCATTGGCGTATTAAAATGTCTTCGTGCTATGCAAGCACTCGAGCGCCCATGTCCCTGACAAGCTCCAGGAAATCTGCTTCCACAGGCGAGTAGTTTTTCGGAGGTAAAGTTGATGAGCGACCCTAAAATAGAAATGTTCGCAAATCTACTGGTATTGTTGTCATTCAGAAACGCTACAGTGATAAACATGAGCAGCGTAAAACGTACAAAGGGTATATGTACCGTAACGGCATGTGCTAGGCCTTCAAAGTTATAATAACGTCGTTGTACGGTCTTGCAGCAGGGGCAAATGTTGACTTCAGAACTCCATCTCCGAATGCAGTCGAAGTGGTAAATGTGGTGGCAGTCCACATATAAAATATCCTCGAGAGCTGTAATTTTCATGGTGCAACAGTCACATTGTACTGGACTACCATACAAAATTTCTTTCCAACAGTCAGCCCGAACTTTATCCATAATCGCTTGGACCGTCCGATTAGAAAATATGCCTGTGGAAGTAGAGGGCTGGTCAGCGAGTGCCTCTGGCTCAAGACCAGATATAGTATGGGTAGCCTTAAACCAAGGAAAGAAGTTCTCAAGAAGAGTACGAAAAGGTAAAAAGGAATGACTGCGTATTGTAACGCATTTAGAAATATAATGTGAAGTATGGCAAATATTAATATTTGTAGTGTGAGCGTATCTGAGTTATTAATATTTCTGATGGAAAGATAAACACATAACGTAACGAAGCCTTACCCCTGTCTTTGGTATTGCTACGGCTATTCGTGGTCGCTAATTGACGCAACTGCAGCTGGCCTGAAAAGTTTAAAATGTAATTATAACACTATCACTAAAAGAATTCATCTAATCCATTAATGCATCGCATGCGCAAAATAATTAATACAAACATCTAAAATTATGTAGTTTCCAACAGCAGATAGGTAAAGCGAAGTTAAAAGAAAGCAGTAGTGGAATACAAGTAGCCCGTCAAACGTAGAGTGAATACAAATCCTAAGTTGTAATATTGTTTCCATACCGCAGCTCTTTTCAGACCACCACTAGCGGATGTAGACGTGGCTGCAACCGGAGTGCATGCAGCTGCCTGAGTGATTGGGGGTAATACTAAGGTGTTCAGCCTAGACGCAGAAACACGAAGCGAAAATGACGTTGTAGTAGACGATGTAGCAGCAGACGAAAAAGCGCGAGCAGTTGGAAAAGTGCTAGCGCTTGATAGTACAGTTGAAGTTGTAGTTGCCGACAGACTTGTACTCGTAGTTGAAGCAGTACCCACGGACGAAGCAGTGGCGGATGAAATTGCAGACGACGAATGAAAGATAGGACTACTGGAAGCTGTGCTGACTGTAGCCGATGTTGTGATAGGCCCAGCTGCTGTGATAGGCCCAGCTGCTGTGATAGGCTCAGCTGCTGTGATAGGCCCAGCTGCTGTGGCAGGGCCAGCATTACTGGAAACGGTGGGAGCAGCAGCGGCGGCGATTCTGTTTGCAGACGAGGTCGATGCTCATTAAAATCATGTATTAGTACTTGACAGCTAAAATTCAAAGGAATGAAGCAACAATTTACGTTTTATCAAGATGACATTGCATTACCATACAGTTAAATATTACATAAAATACAAATGGATGTGCAAATCCTGAGCTTGATGTTCAACTGTAATCAGTGTTGCTGAACATGTGTAATTTAATGTGCTAAGCATCAGAAGACTACAGTTAATAGTTATTAGTTAATGTTGTATCAGAATGTACGAATAACTTTTTATCCTTACATAGGTCTGAACTCCAACCGTTGAAGTGGTAGCTTCACAACTCAACGTAATGTTGTAGTGATAGTTGAAGCCAACGAACCGTAGTCCAAAATTATTGACTGCATTACAAACAGAAAACAGGCACAGAAATTTTATAAATCCTGGCATTGCAGAAGAATCTAAGACGAATTGTTTGCACAATACCTATAAAAACCATGTTAAGTAATTGAACAAAGGATTGTAGAACAAAATGTTGTAATGTTTAGAAAGACGTATTGCTAGAAAATTATACCAGACTAAAAGCGCTTGAGAGCAAGTCACAAAACGTTATTGTTTAGGTAAACCATTGTAAATTCAAAACAAACAGATTAAAGTTTACTACAATATATCAATTGTCCAGCTGCAGTTCTAACTGTAATTCTGACTCAGCATGAAAAAGACCTAATTAAATGTAATTATTGACAGCTTGTACACAAGTATGAAAGTGTACACAAGTGACTCTCCTTACAATATGCAATATTTATACTAGGTCCTCTTTTCCGAAGAATAATTAGAAGCACGCACACTGCTTCTGCACATGTCAATTTCTAAATTGAATTTCTAATCAGTGAATTGGTTGGTTGTTTAAATTATATTCTTTAACAAGCTAGAGTGCGAAAGAGCTGGTCGCGCCAATAATCTTTGAGACGCACGGACCAATCTTGCCATTTTTTCCGTAATTTGGGTCAGAGAATGCATTCGGCGACAGAAGATCCAAAATTAGTGAACTTCTTACGCCACGCGATAGTAGCAATATCGGCAGGTATTGTGTTTAGAGAACGACTGCGACGGGTGAAAAATAGAACAAAGTTGTAAACTAAATATGAAATTAGTTAAATTGAACTTTTCTTCTTGCAAATACTTTATAACTGTCTGCGTAACTTTCATCTGGTAAATGAGAGAGACAGAAAGAGCGAGCAGGGAGACACAGAGACAAGAAGCAAATAGATTACGTTAGGACATACAGTATGTTAGGGCACATTGTAATTGGTTGCTTGGCACATTGAAAGGCAGAACAATATGATAGTTGCTGAAGCTCGTCATTTTGATAGTTGCTGAAGCCTCGTGTGTTTCAAATTGTACGCAAGTGGCTCTCGTTACAATGAGAAATGATTTATACTGGTACGAACTGCAGATCCTCTTTCTAATGTCCCTAATGTATTCTAATCCATAATCCAATGTACTCCAATGCTGGTCCTCGAATGCAAATGTTAGTGAATTTGTTGGACCAGTGTTCACAGTAATAACAGTGAACATCTAAAGTGTGCATAAATAATAGCATAAATGGGTAGCTCTACCAGTAATTACCTCAATTTAAGTGATGAGCATTTGACAGGAACGTATTGGAGCTTCTGTTTGAAATTGTTTATACTGGACGCAAAAGCTTTCCCTATGCATGAAAGTTTACATCATGTGGATTCTAATAAGGCAGAAAGGTAGCTAAACCTTTTCCTTAACTGAAGTTTCCCAGCTGGAAAGAGAAAACAGCTGCTGCTTTCCCCCTGTCTAACTTAGGCCTACAGACAGAAGAACAAATTTTTGAATAGTTTAATATAAACAAACATCATGATACGCAAATGCGTGAAATGCTAAATCAGTCAAAACATTAAAATGTTTGCGACAAACAAAGCAATTGTACACATTCCTGTTAGGAGTTAATGTGTTGTCTTGTAAGAGAGTCATTCCAGATGGGGTCCCCATGGGGATCCCCATGGGGAAATCCCCAGGGAAATCCCCACGAAAATCCCCATCGTGTGAAATCGGCTTTACTCTCGGTTTGAAAATAATGCCGACGGATGTACTGAGGTTAGACACGAAATTGCTGCACTGCTTTCAGAATACAGAACCAATGGAAGTATCCGATCGTTCACTCGTTATAAACAGGTGTGGATAATTTTACCAGCTACTGACACTTATTTCCCACGAGCATTTGAGTCTTTAATGAATCCTTTATTTGACACACTTTATGGTTGCATATGGAAACTGTACTACAACAACTGGACGTATTTCTTTATGAAATGGACTGCAACAGTATTGACGCTTTCGAATCTAAATCAAAGACTGAGCTCCTTCATGTTGGTAAAATCCTTCTGGCTTATACAAACAATGTTAATTCCTGGTTCGCTACGCTCCTTCAAACCAGTGGAATGGTTCTCTTACAAGACAACACATTAACTCCTAACAGGAATGTGTACAATTGCTTTGTTTGTCGCAAACATTTTAATGTTTTGACTGATTTAGCATTTCAAGCATTTGCGTATCATGATGTTTGTTTATATTAAACTATTCAAAAATTTGTTCTTCTGTCTGTAGGCCTAAGTTAGACAGGGGGAAAGCAGCAGCTGTTTTCTCTTTCCAGCTGGGAAACTTCAGTTAAGGCAAAGGTTTAGCTACCTTTCTGCCTTATTAGAATCCACATGATGTAAACTTTCATGCTTAGGGAAAGCTTTTGTGTCCAGTAAACAATTTCAAACAGAAGCTCCAATACGTTCCTGTCAAATGCTCATCACTTAAATTGAGGTAATTACTGGTAGAGCTACCCATTTATGCTATTATTTATGCACACTTTAGATGTTCACTGTTATTACTGTGAACACTGGTCCAACAAATTCACTAACATTTGCATTCGAGGACCAGCATTGGAGTGCATTGGATTATGGATTAGAATACATTAGGGACATTAGAAAGAGGATCTGCAGTTCGTACCAGTATAAATCATTTCTCATTGTAAGCTAGAGAGAGAGAGAGAGCTACTACAATTTGAAACACACGAGGCTTCAGCAACTATCAAAATGACGAGCTTTACTATCAAAACTATCATATTGTTCTGCCTTTCAATGTGCCAAGCAACCAATTACAATGTGCCCTAACATACTGTATGTCCTAACGTAATCTATTTGCTTCTTGTCTCTGTGTCTCCCTGCTCGCTCTCTCTCTCTCTCTCATTTACCAGATGAAAGTTACGCAGACAGTTATAAAGTATTTGCAAGAAGAAAAGTTCAATTTAACTAATTTCATATTTAGTTTACAACTTTGTTCTATCTTTCACCCGTCGCAATCGTTCTCTACACACAATACCCTGCCGCTATTGCTACTATCGCGTGGCGTAAGAAGTTCACTAATTTTGGATCTTCTGTCGCCGAATGCATTCTCTGACCCAAATTACGGAAAAAAATGGCAAGATTGGTCCGTGCGTCTCAAAGATTATTGGCGCGACCAGCTCTTTCGCACTCTAGCTTGTTAATGAATATAATTTAAACAACCAACCAATTCACTGATTAGAAATTCAATTTAGAAATTGACATGTGCAGAAGCAGTGTGCGTGCTTCTAATTATTCTTCGGAAAAGAGGACCTAGTATAAATATTGCATATTGTAAGGAGAGTCACTTGTGTACAAGCTGTCAATAATTGCATTTAATTAGGTCTTTTTCATGCTGAGTCAGAATTACAGTAAGAACTGCAGCTGGACAATTGATATATTGTAGTAAACTTTAATCTGTTTGTTTTGAATTTACAATGGTTTACCTAAACAATAACGTTTTGTGACTTGCTCTCAAGCGCTTTTAGCCTGGTATAATTTTCTAGCAATACGTCTTTCTAAACATTACAACATTTTGTTCTACAATCCTTTGTTCAATTACTTAACATGGTTTTTTATAGGTATTGTGCAAACAATTCTTCTTAGATTCTTCTGCAATGCCAGGATTTATAAAATTTCTGTGCCTGTTTTCTGTTTGTAATGAATTTTGGACTACGGTTCGTTGGCTTCAACTATCACTACAACATTACGTTGAGTTGTGAAGCTACCACTTCAACGGTTGGAGTTCAGACCGATGTAAGGATAAAAAGTTATTCGTACATTCTAATACAACATTAACTAATAACTATTAACTGTAGTCTTCTGGTGCTCAGCACATTAAATTACACATGTTCAGCAACACCGATTACAGTTGAACATCAAGCTCAGGATTTGCACATCCATTTGTATTTTATGTAATATTTAAATGTATGGTAATGCAATGTCATCTTGATAAAACGTAAATTGTTGCTTCATTCCTTTGAATTTTAGCTGTCAAGTACTAATACATGATTTTAGGGAGCATCGACCTCGTCTGCAAACAGAATCGCCGCTGCTGCTACTCCCACCGTTTCCAGTAATGCTGGCCCTGCCACAGCAGCTGGGCCTATCACAGCAGCTGGGCCTATCACAACATGGGCTACAGTCAGCACAGCTTCCAGTAGTCCAATCTTTCATTCGTCGTCTGCAATTTCATCCGCCACTGCTTCGTCCGTGGGTACTGCTTCAACTACGAGTACAAGTCTGTCGGCAACTACAACTTCAACTGTACTATCAAGCGCTAGCACTTTTCCAACTGCTCGCGCTTTTTCGTCTGCTGCTACATCGTCTACTACAACGTCATTTTCGCTTCGTGTTTCTGCGTCTAGGCTGAACACCTTAGTATTACCCCCAATCACTCAGGCAGCTGCATGCCCTCCGGTTGCAGCCACGTCTACATCCGCTAGTGGTGGTCTGAAAAGAGCTGCGGTATGGAAACAATATTACAACTTAGGATTTGTATTCACTCTACGTTTGACGGGCTACTTGTATTCCACTACTGCTTTCTTTTAACTTCGCTTTACCTATCTGCTGTTGGAAACTACATAATTTTAGATGTTTGTATTAATTATTTTGCGCATGCGATGCATTAATGGATTAGATGAATTCTTTTAGTGATAGTGTTATAATTACATTTTAAACTTTTCAGGCCAGCTGCAGTTGCGTCAATTAGCGACCACGAATATTAATATTTACCATACTTCACATTATATTTCTAAATGCGTTACAATATGCAGTCATTCCTCTTTGTACCTTTTCGTACTCTTCTTGAAAACTTCTTTCCTTGGTTTAAGGCTACCCATACTATATCTGGTCTTGAGCCAGAGGCACTCGCTGACCAGCCCTCTACTTCCACAGGCATATTTTCTAATCGGACGGTCCAAGCGATTATGGATAAAGTTCGGGCTGACTGTTGGAAAGAAATTTTGTATGGTAGTCCAGTACAATGTGACTGTTGCACCATGAAAATTACAGCTCTCGAGGATATTTTATATGTGGACTGCCACCATATTTACTACTTCGACTGCATTCAGAGATGGAGTTCTGAAGTCAACATTTGCCCCTGCTGCAAGACCGTACAACGACGTTATTATAACTTTGAAGGCCTAGCACATGCCGTTACGGTACATATACCCTTTGTACGTTTTACGCTGCTCATGTTTATTACTGTAGCTTTTCAGAATGACAACAATACCAGTAGATTTCTATTTCTAAAACATTTCTATTTTAGGGTCGCTCATCAACTTTACCTCCGAAGAGCTACTCGCCTGTGGAAGCAGATTTCCTGGAGCTAGTCAGGGACATGGGCGCTCGAGTGCTTGCATAGCACGAAGACTTTTTAATTCGCCAATGCCGTCTAGCCAGGGAAACTCACAACGTCAATGAAATTGAAGCTGTGGATATGGTTTTGCAGGCGAATCCAGATATTAGGCGACACATTGGTCGACGTTCTGCAAACTGAAATTCAGGGACTTAACTAATGGAAACAGGAATTTCAGACTGTACCTCATAATATTCTGGAACAATATACCTCATATAATTATTTATTACCTCATTTTCAATGAAGACTTATAATGCTATACTGTGTCCGACTTTCAGACACATGATTGGTAAACAGTATGTAGTGTTTAGCCATTAAATAAATTAACGATTTTTGCTTTGCCTACCGATATCCGATATCGGTTTCCTCTTAAGCTGGCAATGTGTTTGCAATAACGTTCACAACATTGACGGAATATATGCATCTGTGTTGACCATATGCTATGGAAATAACCATCTAATGCCCAATCGCTTTTGGAAACACGAGCGAGATGCATTATTACATTTGTTATACTTGCTATTTCGTCCGTAAATGCTATTTCGTCACCTTGCACTTTTGTGTAGTACGTATTAATTAAGCGGTATATATATAAATGTTTTAATTTTTTTCATTTATTTATATTTTGATAAGTTATCGGTAATTTTTGGTAAACAGAATTCCTAGCGATGAATCTGATACTTTGACGATGATTTACGAAACTGTCGTCACCAAAGGTGGCTTGGCAGGTATAGACATTAAGGACATATATTGTAATTATTTTGTTTGTTTTTCGAATTGGATTCGATTACCCTTTTCTGGGCTTATTCTAGGGAATTTTTCTTGGGGGGCTCTTTGGGGGGCCCTCGGGGGGCGAGTCATTCTTGGGGTCGTTTCACAAGAAACTTAAACTACTTAACTTAAACGACTTAACTTAAACTACTTAAACTACTTAAAATATTCGTTTCATAAATAAACGGCTTAAACTACTTAAAATACTTAAACGGCTTAGTAGCTTAAACGACTTAACTTAGACAACTTAATTTAAGTAGTTTAAGTAGTTTAAGTCATTTATTTATGAAACGAATTTTTAAGAAGTTTAAGTTAAGCCGTTTAAGTTAAGTCGTTTAAGCCGACTTTTAATGAAACGAAAGTTACAATAACATCAAAATGGTAGTTTAAAGGTGCTGGTCCGGTATTATCATATAAGTTTGAAAGACTGTATATTCCTCAATTCTTGGAGTTCAGCGATAATTTTGATATCACTTTAAAGCTTGGAATGTGCTTGTTACAACTACGTAGAATACAGCTGTCTTAGTGCAACAGTTATATTTGGACATGCGTTTGAATGGAAACAATTTCGAACATGGATTACTCCAAGTGTAGGAAAGCTAAAGAAAAGCGACCAGTTCCAGCTTCGAAGGAATTTTTTTTCCGAGGACTATCTTTTATGAAATTTTTAACGAGCAAACAAGCTCGTTAAACAAATAATATTTTGAAAAAACTGTTAATTTTGTCTGTTTCGCCAAAATTTTTAAGTTCTGGCAAATTAAAGCTAATTTCTCAAAACCCAATTTTTTATGTTTTCGGCAATGATTAGCAAATTTGACTAAACTTCAACAGCAAATGTGCTTTAAAGGATACGGACCAGCATTTAAATTGCTGTTTCCTTTGTGCAGTGTATTTAACTATAATTAGGTTGATGGAACTAATAAAATTACTAATAAATTACCAAAAATTAAGTCTTAGATAGGCTTTACAAAAAGTGTAGACAAAATCCAGGTTACCCATACATTTTGCCAATTTTTCGATTACAAAATGCTACTTCATAATAACTAAGAAAGGGTCCCCCAGCTATTGGACTGATGTATCGAATGATGTAAAAGAAGTCTCGGCAGAAAATTACTTTAGCGGGTAAAACTCTCATAAACTTCACTTCATCTAAAAATCGTTAGTTTAATTATAGACAACCAAGTTAATTAATATTAATACTAATTTCATTGTATACTTAAAAATGTTCAGCCACATTTGATGTAAGATGGCTTCTTCGCTCCCAGAATTAAATGAATACTACTGGTTCAAAGTTAATGTCGCCAAAACGAATCACCACGATAAGCAACCATATGTAATAGTTACTTATAAATGCCAGTACCATTATAGTATATGGTAAAATTAGTTATAAGCTAGAGCCAGACTAAGCAAAGTTATGAGTGTTGCCATTGACTCAAAACCTTCTTATGCAAGTCAGCTTGTTAATTGTGTAAAAACAATCGGTTCTCAATTAGGACAACATAAGCTTTAAGTAACCGGGCTTTGCTTGTTCATTTAGAAGGCTTCTTTTTCATTTAGAAGCTGATACAAGCTAAAATCAGACAAAACATTTAGTGTTTGAAGTATTAAAGGATTATCAAAAACAGCTACGCTTGTAACGATATTGTAGAATTAAAGTACTCGTTGAGAGCTTTCGAACGATGTAAAAACGGCTTTACAACTCCCACAGTTGCGTAAGTTATGAAGCTTTTAAAATGGACACGTTTTCGTTTAAGTCGTTTAAGCCACGTAAATCTAAGGGGCTTAAAAATGACTGATTTTGAACTGCATTTAAGCGGTCTACTTAAACTACTTAAACTAAGTAGTTTTTATGAAAGCAGTTCTACTTAAACGGCTTAAAGTTTAAGTCGCTGAGAGTTTAAGTAGACCTGTATTTATGAAACGCCACTTTACTTAAAGTTTAAGTAGCTGTTTTTTTGTGAAAGCGGGTCAACTTAAACGACTTAAGGTGCTGGTATCGCTTTGTGTAAATTCGACCCTACAAGCTCCAATTCTTCATAAAAGTGGATGAAACTTTCCAAATACATTATTTTCGTGCTCTTTAACATTCTGGGACCAGTCCCGGATTTTTAGGTGTAAAGATAAGACAGTTTTGGTTTTTGCCCTTATTCTCTCAGTACGTGGTCGCTACACCGGATTGTTTGTAATGGCTGGAAAGAGGGCACCAAAATGAACATTTTTGCTCTTACAACCTTTGAGATATCTCTAGTGGTTAAGGCAGTATAAGCCAAAAACGATTTTTGGGGTCAAAAAATGGCCATTTTTGAAGAAATCAGTTTTTTCAAAATTACCGCCAAATCTTACAGACAATTTCGGCTTATTTATACTCAATCGATGCACCGTCCAATTGCGCATTTTACCAATACCTATTCGCTAGAGCTCGTTGTTTTGAGCTAGAGATTTCGCCGAAAAACCATTTTGGCAAAATTGCGATTATTTTGTTTTGAACATTGATTTCTCAAAAACTACCCAATGGATTCGCGTGCTTTTTGGCTGAATGAAAATTAGCCCTGTTGCGGAGGGACATTTTTCTTGGTTTGAGCTAAAACATCTCCAGTTGTGAGAAAACTGAATAGAAAGTTGAAAATTTCGTGTCATCGCGCATTTGCCGGATTTTCTGGAGTACTGAGACTTGTTGAGCCAAATCCAAAAAAAAGTCCCTCGGCCCACATGTCCTTCATATCTTGGCACAAGAAGAAATTTCGGCCGATTCTACAGTTTTGAGAAATCGATGTTCAAAAAGTTTTGGTCTATATTCAGTCTGTCAGATGTCAGCATGTCGGAAATTTTTGCTATTTTCTTGCCAATTTTGCTGGTTTCGTAAGTTCATGTTAATGTACAGATAATAAGCTTTAAAACGATGTATAAAGCTCTTGCCAACTCCCAAAATTGCGAAAGTTATAGCGTTTCGAAAAATCAAAACAAAAGCACTGCACAAAAGGATACCAGCACCTTAAGTTAAGTCGTTTAAGTCGTTTAAGGCG
The DNA here is from genome assembly GCA_030248195.1 of Trissonchulus latispiculum. Taxonomy (NCBI): domain Eukaryota; kingdom Metazoa; phylum Nematoda; class Enoplea; order Enoplida; family Ironidae; genus Trissonchulus; species Trissonchulus latispiculum. The sequence goes on from JASAND010012208.1 coordinate 76,892, forward strand.
GGGGGGGTCCATTTTTGGCCAATTTTTCGACCATCTCCGATTTCGCTCATTTTCACATATTTTGTTGTCTGAGTGGGATATTTTAACGAGTTTTTGAAATTAAAGTCGGATCCCGTATGGTTGTGGAATAATTTGATCTCAAAGTTGGGGTCTGCATGTGTTAAACATAGGAAACCGAAAAAGTGGTGATTTTATTCTTGCGCCAAAAAAATCTCTCGATGAACGTTCATAAATCTGTATAATTTTGTACTTAGGTTGCAGCTACGATCATGAACTGCGGTATCTTGGAAGTAGAATTTTGATTTAGGCCCCTAAAATTTTTTAAAAAATTTTTATTTGAAGTAAACAGTGGAAAATCGTCAAATTTCAACGTTTCTTGCAGCTGAAAAGTGGGGTCTTCGAAATGAATTGTAAACTACTGTGATTCAAAGGCCTAAATAAAAATTCTAATTCCAAGATGCCGTAGTATTTGAATAGGCGGTTCCACTGATACCAATTGTTTCATTATTACTCCTACCAGTTTCGAGATTTTTTTGGCGCAAAAACTTGAATTTTTAGCAAAATTTTATAAATTGCGGGTTTTTCGAAAATTTGGCCAAATTACGACAACGGTATGGCCCAAAACTGCCTCTTTTGTATTTCAACTTGTGTACTCATGCCTATGGATCAATTTGTAGCATGATTTATGCTGACAGCTATGCCCAGAACCTCTCCACGCGCCAATCGAAACCCTCAAACCCCGAATTTCACAAAACAGTGATTTTTCAAAATTTTCAAAATATGGCATATTCTACATCATTTGAAAGCTCTCAGTACAGGGATGAATTCTTCTCATAGAACCATGAATTGGAAATGCTTCCATTTTAAGTTACGCGCTAATAAATATTTAATTACATTTTTGAAGACAGGGGCCTTGTTTCTCCGGAAAATCCTTTAAAGAAGCTTCTGATCATGCTCATCCGCCTTGAAACTCTACGAAAATGTTTTTCTTAATAGTTTTTAAAGGTGTGTAACAAAATAAGCTAAAAACTTAGAGTTGATTTGCGAAAAATTGTCTCAGTTGGCCGCAGCACCCTCGTGCTCGCTCATATTCAAATTGCACACAGTTGACGGCTCGTAACTTACGGAAAACTGAACGAAACAACTCAAAATTTAAACTTGATATGCACAACTTATGTGGCTAATATATGTGTGAAAATGAGCAAAATCCCTCACCTAAAAATTTTTCATGGTGGACCCCCCCCCTTAAGTCGTTTAAGTAGAAGTTGGTTTCACAAAAACCACTTCGTTTAAGTTAAGCCGTTTAAGTACTTTTTGTGAATCGACCCTTGGGGGGGCCAAAATTTTTCAAAATTTTTTCTAAAAACATGCTAAAATTAGCGCTGTTTTTATAGTAATCCTCAAAAAAGTTCATTTTCAGTGCAAAAATACCGCTTAAATAGGCAAAAATGGACTAAATCTCCAGCGAAGCCGGAAAATTTTTGAAAATTTGGCCTTCTGAGTGATTTTTTCAGGGCAAAAGTTGGTACCAAAAGGGGCACCCACTTTTGGGGGGGGGGCGATTTTGGGGGGGAACGATTTTTTGGGGAAGGAACGGCTTTTTGGGGGGGAAGGGTGTTTATGGGGGGCCACCACTAGAATAAGCCCAGCTTTTAAAGGAGTTTGCTGTGTCAGAAGATATTACTGTTCCATTTGATTCATATGTTTAATGTTACTGATAGGTGCCTGTGTTCGGATCGAAATTTCTAAATAGTATTTCTATCATACTTTGCAACTAAACGACAGATTTCTGCTTCAGAATCAGCATAACCATATTGCATCGGAGTTTACCTGAGAGGCTGCTGTGCCAGGAGCGGCATGACGTTTTGTATTTCTATCCTATTTTGCAAATGAGCAATGAGTTGCTGTGCTAGAAGCGGCATGGGTATATTGAGTCTGCTTTATTTTCAACACAGAAGCGATATGTTGCTGTGCCAAAAGCGGCATGGCTAGATTGCGTCTTTTAAAATATATTGGTTCATTTTTGGTTCGATTTTTATGTGTTAAAGATAGGTTGCTGTGCTAGAAGCGGCATTTTACATACTACTCCCCTGGCCTTACCTATGCTTGCAAATAGATAACTCACGGATGCTCCTTGTAAGTGTGCAGACAGTGGCCTGCCGTCAAAATTACTTTAGGTGCAATAATCACCCCAGTGCATCTTGCGTGTGTAAGCAAAGCTTTTTCGCCAGTGTCCGTCATTGCTTCAATGAGATCCAGTCTGACGACATAGGGATACAGCGCCAGTTTATCAACATAAACACCTCCAGTGATTTTTCTCACCCATGATTCAGGTGTATGGATTGCTGCAGTATATAAAAGTACAATAATATGTGTGACGTTCAAAGCTTAATTGCTACAATTCATCGAAATAATACCAAAATGAAAGAAGTACCAAGGGTGAGTTGCCTTGCCACACAATGCTTCCAAGCTGCAATCACAGCGTATGCCTTTGCTGGAAGGGTTCTTCTTTGATGAAAAGAAATTTTGAATTGAGATACTAAATTTAATTTTTGTTTGTCTAGAAAAATTGGTACATTTTCGAACTTCTGTGGGGCAGACTTTTCTGCTCCTGTCTGACTCTGATCCCGCTATACCACAAAGAACAACTTATTGATGGACTGTATATTTTACAAGCTTTAATATTGGTAGTCAATGTGTTAACACAACTCACATGAATTGAAATGACGATAGCAATATGAACTGTGGCACAGTAACAAAGTTAAAGGAAGAAGAAGAAAAAATGTTGATTTAGACATGCCTAACGTATAGTTGAATATTTAGCACTCAAACTTTATACGACTAGCTTTAATGCAACCAGCGAAGTCTTTAAAATATTCGGGTACCATTTGTTGCATAAGCCAGCCGTTGAATTATGCCAATTATTCTTTGCTTGTGAATACGAAATTGTGTCGTCATGCAGTCTGAACATATAAAATTCGTTCCGGCAATGCTTCGAAGCATCAGCCAGGCGTCATTTTGCGAGACAGCAAGATGGGATGGATGAGGCATATTCTGAATTCATGAAAAGAGATTTGCCTTCGAAAACAATAAGCAATGCCCATTGCCCAGTTTAACAAAATCAGCTATAAATGGGCAACTTATCAAATATCGCACGACAACCTTAGACAGCTAGTTCGAAATTGTACTGACTTTTGCGCAATATGTGCCTGTAGTTAATTAGCCACTAGAAAAACGTTGTAGTTGTAACAGACCTGGGCTAACATATAGCCTTACTTGCTTGCTTGTGGCATTGTTTCTGTTAAGTTTTTTCCGTTTGCGATATTGATACTCCCGCACTAGTGCCAGACACGAGGGCTTCCCGTGCGACACTGTATAAATCTCTGAATGCAAGCAATGTCGTATTGTATAGTAGTTATACAACGAAACAGGCCACAAATAAAACTTACCAGGAAACTATTGAAGCCTGATTCTGTGATTCTGCAGCTGATACATGAGTTCAAGCAGTTTTTACGATCAACAGGCGGCTGTATTTGTGTTGTTCATCAATGCATATTACTGTAAGTGTTTCCGTGTTGGTTATTTATCTTATTTATTCTTATTATTACTGCGAGTACTTATCTTCCCTATTTTATAGTGATGTGGATTGGATCGGATCGGTAGCCAAATTCACCTGCCAATCCGATCCGCCAATTGGCAGGCGATGCGATCCGATCCTACTATAATTTTAATTTTCGACTGTAGACACTTAAATTGGTATACCTTCCCATTTCCCAGTACTTTGATCAATGTTATTGAAAAATTCTTAAAACTTCGGCAACAGAATGATGTGCAGTCACCTTTGAAAAGAACAATTTGCTATTTTTTGGGAGTTTAAGCTTTATAGTGAAAACTCTACAAAAGAGACCTAAAGTACAAGGAAATTAGGGTAAGACAAAAAATGTGCGTACAAAATGTAGTCTTTTGTTGCAAGCTTAAGTATATAATTTTATGGTTTTATATGAAAGACACTCCCTTATCATCAGCAATGTGTGCACATCATCAAGCGTAATCGCTTCTAGGTATTGGATCTTATCTCATTTAGTCTCAATCAAAGTCTCTTTATTTTATCTTCTAAGTCCATACTTTCAGTCTTTTCATTATCCCCTTCCAGAGGAAAACGCGTCTCTGCGTTTTGCGTGCGTGGCGATAACACCAACGAACTCTTCAAGCAAAGACTTGATAGCGGTTCTTTGGTTTCCGAGGACCCAGGATTCTGGTCTTCGGTTAAAGTCATTGCTGAACATTCACTGGGCGCATCTTTGACCTTGCTTGCCTTGGTTTCAACATCCGCCGGGAGTTCCGGGATCCGCCGAAGGTTCTTCACTGTACCCAGGACGGTACCCTTCGGTTGCTTCGATCCCTTGAACGCCAGCGACAGGGTCCCATGGCAAGGGCGGAAAACGCCAACAGGCAGACGCTTTGCCAAGTCAGGGTGAGGCTCAAAAGGAACGTCGCGGTCGTCGCCCTCTACGGAAACGACAACTCTTTGGCTCCGACCCTTCCTTTTTGTTGCCAGTAGCCTAGCCTCCGTAGTCTGATCGTCCTCCAAGGAGAGAACTTCAGCACCAATTCGGCGGCACTGCCTCGTCCCGACTTCTTCCTTGACCTCCTGAGTTTCCATTCTTGGCTTTACGTCTCCGGTATTCCATACCAATGTGGCTATTCCCAGCCTTCCAGCAGTTTCCCTGGATAACAGCACTTCTTCTTCACCAGAAGAATCCGCACAGTGATGCACAACAGCAAACACAGTCTCTATGGGAGAACCTGAACCTACCGAGACACTCATTGTCGTCGCGTGTAAGTTTTCTGCCGGACCCCACGGACCCGCCGCTTTTATTTCAAAGTCACAGTCTTTGACAAGACCCTTAACTTTCAGGTCTTCGTACAGTGTCAGAGGCATGCAGTTGACATCTGCACCGGTATCTATTACAACAGCACCTTTGTGCTCAGCACCACCGAACTTTACGGTCGCTCCGATGTCGGACAGCTGTGGGCGGCCCATCGTCTCTCGTGTGGTACAAATATTGCTGCTAACGTGTGCGGTAGTTTTCCTGCTCTGAGGCCTTCGTCCTTGAGATGTTTGACCTTCATGCGGATCTTTGGGTTTGATCCAACAATCCGACGTCAAGTGACCCTTCTTGCCACACGTGAAACAAGAACCAGAAAATTTGGGTCTGATACCCTCACCGATACAACGACTCACCCTTATTACCAAACTCAGATTTACTAGTATCAACCATCTTCGGAGATCCGGCCAACTGTCTGGCTTGATTTAGGGCTTGCTCCTTTGCCACAGTTTTTCCTGTAACTGACACAATGTCCAGTCCTTTGTTTCCCTGCCCATCGTAGAAAGCATCTTCTCCTTTAGCTCAGGCTGCAGTCCTTGTTACCAGACAGCTTTAGCAAGAACCAATGGATCACCCACACGGCCATAGAGCCTGCGCCACCGTTGAAGAAAAGTAGCAACAGACTCACCCTTAGCCTGCTGAAGAGTTAACAATTTAACAGCTGACGCCGCCGGTGTTGTCATGGGGGTAACCAAAGGTTTTATATGTTCAACAGCGTTTTCGAACGTGTCTCTTAAAGTAGGAACAAGAGACCGTAAACTGTCTCTAGCCATCACTTCGATAACCCGGTCCATCACCTCAAGTGGAGGCTGTCCACTCTTATCAGAATAATCCCGGACCTGGGCAACCCAGTCGTCGAATTCAATCCCGTCTTTGTCTTCGTCGCCGTGAAAGGAACGAGGTAAAGGTAGGGTTACCGTAACATACGGGTGAGGACGATCGGGATAAGCTGGGACTTGTGGAGGTTGATTTTGTGCCAGATGGTCCGAGAATCCATAATAATAATGTTCCATCATAGCGGCTAAGAGTTCTTGCTGACGCCTGTTTGCCTCTTCCTGGGAAGCAAGCAATTGCTGATGCATGCGCTCTTCGCGCTGCCGCAGTTCGTCATGCGCGAGCTGGCGCTGACGATCATCCCGCTCAGCTTGTGACCGTAGGAAAGCCTCCAGGCCAAAAGCGGGCACATTTGCAGGAGAGCCTGGACTGATTTGTCGTCGCTGGCGGCTCATAGTCACAAAGTAGGACCACTGTTTTGGCACCAATTGAAAAGACACTCTTATCATCAGCAATGTGTGCATATCATCAAGCGTAATCGCTTCTAGGTGTTGGATCTTATCTCATTTAGTCTC